>QKWP01000143.1:380309-427187 GCA_003550325.1 Gigaspora rosea | reverse complement strand
CTATTTTTCCTCACAACGTTAATAATTGAATGAATTCTAAGTGTGGCAAAAAATTTATTCCAATAATTATTTTCATCCGGTGTCACCCAATGGAGACCTTAATTTCCCGTAATCGTCCGATAGGACTGACAGGAAAAATATGACTGCCGGCCCAATTTTTTGATTCCTTGTTGTGCCAAATGAAAAATTAGCCTTTATAGCCTTAAATGTGAACATTATTTAAATTAAAACTAGAAAAAAAAAAAAAAAAAATCCGCCCGTCCGTCCCGAATTTTGAAATCCATGTGATGCAAAACGAAAAATCAACTTTGCGTGGCCTAACATATTAAATAGATGAAAAACCAATCATATACTCAAGAAATTTCCGTTCCTCAACTGCGTTGCGCAGCTACCTTATTAAACTTCTAGCTTCGGAGAGATAATTTATCTCGTGACAACGTAAGGCGAAAAAAATTTTTCAAAATCCGGTTTTCTGACAACATTCATGTTTGTGTTTATGCATAAGCAAGCCAATCAGAACGTTTTTAACGCGGACACATTATAGAGATTTAATAGTATATATATAATATATATATATATATATATATATAGATAGATAGATTACATGTAGCAATAATGCTACATTACTACATAATTACTACAATATTATATTGCTACATATTACTACATGTAGTAATAATACTACATTACTACATAATTACTACATATAAATAACCAATATTATATTACTGCATGTAGTAATAATGCTACATTACTACATAATTACTACATATAAATAACTAATATTATATTACTACATATTACTACATGTAGTAAAAAACTACATAACTACATAATTATTACAGTTAAGGTTTAAAAAATGGTATGTAAAAATATATGTAGTAAATATAATTGTAGTAATTGGCTATTTACGGCGCCATTCACTAGTATTGCTTAATGCTGGCCGATTCTAATACGTATCATCGAAATTTTGGAAACGCCTTAATAGATCTATAAAATAGGATAATAAACTTGCTGAAATTTATTAAAGGCAGAGGGATGTCACAAAAAAATGTTAAGTATATTCTTGCTATAAGTAAATGAATAGTAATTGTAAATGTGGTGCTTCGTAAAATAATCATTATACTATATTTTATTTACAGAAGGTTGTTAAAACTCTTTACCGATTTTAATGCTCTAAATTTTATTAAATAATAAGTTTAGCATTTATACATATGATCAGAGAATTTCAATATGCCAAATACATATAGGCTTCTTTCTTTTAAACATCATAATATTCATCCTCGCAAACTTTTTTGGTAATTTCATTAAGGCGAACTGGTTTAAGCGAAGGAATATCGAAATATTAAATGAAAAATTTGTTAAAATTTTGTGGTATAATTTTTACATAACGATTTAAAAGTTTGCTGTCTACTTACCAGTCAAAATATTACGACACGACAAAGATACTTGATTAATAGCCAAATTCAAGAAGGACAAATGCGGTAAGCCTACATAAAAATAATATCAATTGAAAAAAATGAATAAATGTAATATTTTATTATGATAAAGTCGTACATGCGTAGAAAAGATATTTATCTCTGAATTCTCTTACTCCTTTATCAGTAACGTGAGTATATCCAACATCAAGGTATTTTAATTTCCTATTGGCAAATGTAGATTTACAGATTGTAGACAATGATGAATTTTTGATAAGTATTTTGTTTAAACTAAGGTGAGTAAGTTCGCGCAGGCATATTTAAAAATTTTGTCTGGGCATTAATAAAATTTTTGTATGGTATTAAATATTTGTAGTAAAATGTATTATGAATACAATACCGTCTAGATAAACAATACCAGCATCCGTAATTAAGATTCGAGCCAGATATAATTCAACCAAATTATCCAAATCTAAGGATGCATATAAATATTAATGATTATGAATCTGATGATGATAACTTTATATATTTTATAACATTAAGTATCTTTTAGGGCAGACATTCCAACATTAGTCAATTTCGTACCAGACAAGGATAAGAAAGCAAGACTAAAATAAAATACCGTAAGTCGCTTTCAATAACTTGAAACAAATTAATAAAATGAAAATTAATTCACTTAGCTCCTGCAAAATGCATAACTCCCGAATGATTACATTTATAAAACCAGTTAAGTCCATATTTATCAATAGTAATTCATATAAGGGTATACAATAAGATTGAAGCCACACAATAAAAGAAAACCCCCTGAAAATCAAATAAAACTTACCAGAAAAGTCTTGCAATATATCGTCCAATTCTTCTCGATTCGGGAAATTAATGAAGTTAAGAGATTTGAATTCTATAAATATAAAGTTGATTATTTTAAGCTTTAAATATCATTATCAATCAAAGTTCAAAGCAATATCTTTTTCTTGCCTCTGGCATCCATTTCAATCAAAATTGTCCAATGCGACTGTTTATATTAATAGATTCCTTGCAAAGTTTTACATATATGCACTTGCGTTAATTTTGTATATATATATTCTAATTACTATCAAGTCTTCTGAAATATTATCCATTTGAAAGAAGGTTGTGTGAATTTTCATTGAATTACCCGTTCCATTTGTGTATATACACCGTATCAATTGGTTTAAACTGCTGCAAAAGGTACGTACGTAGTTTCACGTTTAAATTGGCACGGGAACAAAACCAATGCGATCCACCAACTCAGACCATGCACATGCAAAACCTGTCCCATTAGCCCGTGACATTTTACACGTGCCAATACACTGCTTTCCCGGACTACTTTTCTTATAGGGTGTAATTACAACGGTAAATCCAAATTCAGGTGTGTCGGTGTCACGTAGGTCACGTCAAGGTATTGCTTGAACGTTGTTCTGTTTTTGTGCGGTTATTGCGTACACTCAGAATCATCATCTAAATAGTTTGATATGACCGTTGTATTTGAAATTGAACTAGAAACTTCGGTGTTAAGTGCAAAATTGCCCAGAAATTTAGGAAATTACATATGACTTTTTGAAAAGTCCTAGAGAATCACCCCAAGAGTTTAGAGGAAATATGGGTGGCGTCCAACTTAGAAGAACCACGAAATATTCAAAGAAGAAACACGGAACTGTGGAATCCCATTACCAGAAGCAATTCTGCCATATGTCATAAAAAACAGAATTAACAAAGAAATAAAGGTGTTATGGTATGAAAATAGAAAGAATAGCCAGGTGAAGGAGTCGTTGTTTAAAAAACTTGGTAAGGGATTAAGGAAGTCTAGTAGCTGTAATATGTGCTCGTTGAAATAATTGTATCAATTTTGTAAATATAAATAAAGTGCGTCACTGAGCGTCTCCTCAGGAGTTATATAAAAAAAAAAAAATTGAACTAGACTAAAGATTAAAATTCATAATTAAAAACGAATTAAAAGTTTACCCACAGTAATTGATGATATCAAACACCATAGCCGCAGAAGCTCTCTCGGTTGCCGTTCTAAAATATTACTTGACGAGGTTGTTCTGTTACCAGAATTTGCATCCGATGTATTTATAATCTGAATAATAAATTTGTCATCGGCTTTTAATTATTGTTTCTAGACATAATTTATTTAATTAATTAGGGATTGTGTCATGTGCAAAATATAATTTAAACCCCGATGCAGGTTTTTCTTTGAAGGAACTAAAAAAAAAAAAAAAATTTGCTTTCTTTATAGTTTCATGTTCATAAAAAACCAAACATTAAAGTAAAATAAAATTAAAAGTAGATAATACCGGTAATTTAGAACTCAAACATTTCACCAACTCAATTAACGTGATTAATATTATTAAATAATTAACATTTTTTCATTAACCTAATAATAATGTCCGATGTGTAGTAAGGACTAGTCTAGTCTAGCCTGCTACTTTCTGTCTGAGTTTATGATTTTCAATTTAAGTCAATATATCGATTTTTGTTTATATGTAATTAAAGTTTTTATTATGCATTAGCTTGTTAAAATGACCTATTTAAGTTTACTATTTAATCTTATAGTTTGGATAATTGATCATGAATATTATTACGTATATATTACTATATGTATATTACTGCGTGTATTTAGTTTCATTTTATTCGCGTTCACATTTTTAACATTAATTAGCTCCTGTATTTAGTACACAAATATTACTTATTTATAAAAATAATTTAATATGTAATGATAAAGATTATTGAAACTAATTATTTATTTTTAATCAACTGCTTAATTTCATTTTAAATTTAATTTGCAAGTACAGTACTGAATTAGTAAGTACTGATGTAAACATTAATCTCAAGTATTTAAATAAGGTATTCAATATTTACATTAATTCAGTGTGTTAGTATAAAGAATACAGTATTCTATTATATTGTAATATAAGTATTTAATCAAATCATTCCGTTCTTAATATATATTATTTATCATTTGATTTTATTTATTTTAAGTGAATATAAAAATATACAGTAATACGAATTTGATAATAATATTCTTAATTTCTAATTTCTAAATTATAAACAATGCACATTGCAGTGATCAATATTATCCAGTTTTCATTGGTCAAATCCCTTTATTATATTATTTATTGCACGATGTGATAAATGACAATTAACTAATGAACAAATCATTAAATAATAGTGGCAATAAGGCTATTTATAATTGCACAAAAGGATTTAATCTAAAACTTAAAGATAGTTGGTTTAACATTTGCAGCTCACTGGCTTATTTTGTTCAAGTTGATTAGATGATTTTTCCTAACTGCATTTATAAAAATTATTTCCTATCATATTAAATGTGAATGATGACGCTATTTTAATTTTAAAACCAAATTACTCGAATTTCTACGGATATTAAGAAAGTTTTTTCGATTCATATACCTTACTATAATACATATCATGTGAATGTATTTGTTTATTCGGTTCTGGCTTAATCTTGTTAGCTTCCAAAAATTGTTTTTTTTTGATTTCATTATCGTCTTCCTGATATATTTTATCTAACTATCGTGTGACTACTTCAATAATTTCTTTTGCAGTAGGTCATTTATCAAACTTTTTATCCATACATTTTGTAGCTAACTTAATATAGTAATCAGGTCCTAAACATTTAGATCGTGATCCATTTATGATTCTTGTTACAAGTTATTCATCAAACGGAATTCCAAATCTCTGTCATGATAATTCCGACCGTAAATATCTGATGCTTTAGTATACGGTTGACCACCTAAACCTCAGGTGCTATATATGGAAGAATATCGCAAATATTTCCTTCTTTTTCGTTTTTAGAAATCCAACTTGCAAAGCATCTACTTGCAAAATATTCTCTCTGCGTAAATTTCAGTGAATGAGTTCTTGCGCATGAATTGACTCAAGATCAATAGCTATACCGTTCAAAATATTCAATTAATCCTTCCATTTCAATTATCTGGATCTAGCAATTTACTAGCATATTCCGCTAATCTAACACTAATCTAACCAAAGTAAACTCTTCAATATGGCAAAATAAAATGTCTTCTTTTTCCGCTTTACTTATTCCTATTTTCTCAGCTACTTGTACACGAGATAAAACATGGTCTAACTTATAGCCTAATATTTTCTGACAGATTTCAAACTTGGCTACTTGTAAACCAGTAGGGTTTTCTGGCAAAGCATAGTTTACTTCTTGATTGTTTTTCAAATCTTCAATTACGGCTAAATATTCTTTAAATGATGTTTTTTCATATAATCAATTTTACTAGTAGACTTGATATAGTAACAACTATTTTTAAAGAATTCACACGCCTTTAAATAACCTGACACTGAGGACAAAGAATGTACTTCGTACTTTCGGTTTTTTTTTCAGCAGCTTTTTCTTGTTTAATTTCTAATTTTTCAATTAAACTTCCATAATTGTTATGACAAGGTTTTCCTTTTCGATTATAGACTTTCAATCTATCTTGATATGATCCTTCTTTGCTTAAAGTATTAACAAATCAAATTCCGTAGTTCCTCCTCATTTCAATGCCTCTCTTAAAATGATTTGAGCCGAACAAATTATATTCTTTACCTCCAACTCAGTAAGTTGATTGATTTTTTTTTGAAGGATGAATTTTAGTGTCAAAAAGTATTTCTGAGGCGTAAATATTGCCAATTCCGCTGTGAAACTTCTACAAGATTTTGTCGAACAAACTTTTTGGTACAATCATCATGACAATATTATAATTACTATGATTATTTTTTGAAACAAATTCAAAAACGAGGATTCACTAGGGTGGGACCTCAACTAATAAAATCAAACATAGTCGGGGTAATATATGAAGATCATTAATTTCGGATTTATTAATGGTTAAATTTCGATATTATCGCTAATCAAAATAATTATAAAATTAAATTTACATTTATTAGCACAAATATCTAATGAAAGTGTATATAATTTTTTTTAACTTGAAGCTCTCAACTAGCTCTACATGTTAATAGAGCTACTTTTTTCAATATTAAACGTTAAAAAATTAATTGATTTTTACGAAATTTTTTTAAAAAATTATTTGAAAAATAGCTCTATTACCATGTAGAGCTAGTTGAGAGCTTCAAGTTAAAAAAAAATTATATATACTTTTGTTTAATAGTTATGCTAATAAATGTAATTTAATTTAATATTTAAATATATGACCTATAAAAAATCCGAAATTAATGATCTTCATATATTACCCTAACTAATGTTTGATTTAATTAGTTGAGGCCCCACCCTAAGGATTCACGTAACCAATTTCGCAGTTATTCTTCAATTCCTGGATAATTCTTGCACGACTTCGTTTGTATTATGAAACACTTTAAGCGCAACATGTATAATTAACTCTATCAAACATATTTAATTGCAAATCCTCCATACCCTGATTCCTTGATATCTTTGAACTCTCTATAATCAATCCAAGATATTTTAAATCTCTCATAGTCTAACATTTTCTTAAGTTACGATTGATATGATCGGGTGATTTATTAGTTTTCAAAAAGCTTCTATATTTCGTAACCAATAAATTACACTCTGAATATCTCTCTTTGTACCAATTCTGTTTCGTTAACAGCCAACAACATTATTTATTGCTGCCTTAGAACCCATATTAGCAGATTTTTTATAGTATTCAAATGCTTTATTATAATCTTGATCAACCTCAACATAAAGAAAACCAACACAACACATTCCATTAGCATCACCTAAATCGGCAGATCATCTGCCGATTTAGGTAGTGATATGGGCCGACCCCGACCCATCAGCCGGGCGGGCCGAGGGTTGACCCGCACCTTTATGGGCCCGCCCGGCTGATGTATTGTTAAATTTTTTTTGCCCAATAGAAATGAACGATAAGAAAGATATAACTCCGATTTTTATTTGGCTTTTTTGGATTACAGCTGTTTTTATAAATTTTGGACAACTGAAGAATTTCTTATCTGTTATGACCGAATCGACAAGTTACGGAACTGGAATCTATAAGCTACCAATTTCGGCAAAATCAAAAACTCAACGATTTGGTCTTGGAAAATATTTTCATTGTTCAAAATTATGAAACAGGTGTAATTTTTGATTCTAAGTGTTTTTGATTTAGTTTAGTCGCAGTATTATTATTTCATAAATTTTATAACTTGGTCTTTTTATTGGACGATGATTCTTTTTATAAAAAATGATAATGATAGCAATGGATAAAATCTTATTGCTTTAATTCAATAATGGTTTAATTATATTAATAGCTCAACGCAAGAAATGTTTATTTATTTTTATTTGACTTCGATGCTAAACCTTTTTCAGCTATTATAATTATTCCTGGGACACTTAAAAAAATCGTTGATGACTAAATCGATGTTTTTATCAGTCGTTAACTTATTTAATCCAACTCGATAACTTATAAATTCGATCAATAGAAATTTTCTACAGCTGTAAAATAGATCAATATTTCTAATAAAGTTCAGCCAGCCCGGTCGACCGGGCCGACATTTTTTTGTCAGCCGGGTCGACCCAGGTTTTAGTATCGGCCCATATCACTAGGCAGATCTCTTGCAATATTGAAATGATTTCTTGTAATTTATTTCTATTCAAATTCCAAATTTATAACAAATACTAACATAGGTTATCGAACCCGAATTTCCTAACTCAGCTACTCACATGTAACATTCAAAAGCCTTCTATTCGTCTTTCTTAACATCAATACCCTGTTCATAATTGTAACCAAATAACTATTTAATAAAACAAAAAACTAACCCAAATTGATATGTGGGTTGTTGAGAAATTGCAATTATAAAACTTGTAAAATTCTAGTGATCACTATCAGGGGAGTGCACTAACAAAGTTGTTTATGTTAATTTTTTTTTTTTTTTTGACGGAAAAAAAATTCATACTCCAAAGAAAATGCAAACTTTAATTGCCAGAAGCGTAACGGAGGAGCTTTATGTTTGGTCAAAGTATGCAAAGGTTACAATAATTTTTCGTTTTAGATAAAGTTATTAATTGATCTATCAAAAGCGTAATTTCATGTCTGTCTGCGTGTGCATTTGTATTTTAGCATAACAACTAGCAATGCGAATATGGCGGAAACGTTGCCTGCTTGCAGTTTTGAGTCGTCGCATGAATTAATGATGACATGCATGAATTGATTATCTGCTATAATCATTGACGATTCAGTATTGGTTAGTGACAAAGTATGAGTTATGAGGTAGTAATATAATTCAAATAGACAATTTTTTTTTAACTGGTTATATTTATTGCTCAAAATAAGAATCAGATGAAATTCTGAATGATATGCTAAATAAAAAATGCACAGCAATAAATACAGTACACGTATTCGAGATTATGCCATAGTGCAATGCTATAATTCAGTGATCACGATATCAATTATTTATAATAAGCGTTATGATTTTAGTTCATCCGTTACGCGCAATATATAGATATATAGATTTTTTTTTAACTGTAATTATGCAAGGAGAATGCCTTCCCAAAGTGACACACTTTGATTATTTCTATTTTTATCTTAACATGAGAAATAAGCGAAATGAATTGTAATCGTTTTTTGCTGACCAAACCATTTTTAATCATAAAATAGTTTACGGATATTATGTTTATTGATTTAAATAAGTGATGTTTATTGTTTTGATATTTTTATGCGACATTTAGACACATTTAGACACATTTAAATAATAAATCTCACTAATTTAGATCATTTTTCTGCCATTCTTAGTAATGAATAAGCACAGTACCATACCATAACGTTTGACGTATTTTTCATTAAACGTAGAATATTTGCTGTATTTGTAAATGACTTTATGATGTTGTTGGAATGAGACTCAGAATAGTTATCCATAATATTCTTCCTAGATTGATCGTCTAAGATCAATAACCACTTCAATCTAGAAATGAAATAAATTAACAAATTGTTTTGGCAAATTATCTAAGTAAAATTGCAACAAGTATATTAAAATAACTCAAAATGATAAAAGATAACTTTGAAAATTATGATAGCAAAATGAATAGTATGTACTGTGCTAATCAATTTATAAATTAATAACTCCTCAATGGATTGATAAAGATAATGAATGGAAATATATCTCATACTGTTAGTTCTAAAATCTAGACATACAGGTTGCATTTTCAAATGCAGTTTACAGTACTATTAGTGATTTCAAAGATGGATATAGGATATATTTGGACGTAAGTTTGAAAGCATAGGATTAGAAACCATGGAAATACAGCAAGTTATTTCATTGCTGCTCATATTCTGGTGAAAAATAAGAATAAGATCGAAACTAATATTGTATTATCCCAAAAAATTAAGGAACGGGAAAAATAATCAATATAAAAAAGAAGTAGAATAAAATTAAAAAACGGAATGAATATTCTTATTAAGACTTATATAGTCGCCGTTGTAAATACATGGGCTGAATGTTACAAAAAGAGGGAAATTTACAAAATAAAATCTTTGGAAAATAAATTATTGGTGCAATTATGTTATAATAAATAACAAGAAAATTCAAATTTAAAGAGCTATACCACAAAAAATTTTATTAATTCTAAAAGAACTGCTTTTGTATCTTATGATTTTTTTTTTTTTTTTGAAAGATTGAACAAAACTTGCATTTGGCCTTATGTAGCAAAAATTTGACAACAAAAATGTTGTAATCAACTCTTGTAATGCCAGGACTAAATTGAACTGTGGAAATTGATGAAATGTGTTAAACTTTAAAATCTTATTTAAGAACTGAAAACAAATCAATTTTGAACTATTGGATTCTTTTTATACCCAAATTTCATCAAAACTCTCCCACCGTCCCGTGTACAACACTGGATAAATGTATATCTGACTAATAAAATCTAATATATAAGGCGATAACTCTAAAGCGATAGAGACTTTTTGTATTAGTAAAATACTTTTATTTTCACGTTTTTGTGAAAGTACTGTACCTACACAGCTTATGCGATAATACCAAGAGAATAGCATCAGGAAGTTAAGAACTCTGTGATACTTATAAGATGCGCAATCTTGTTTGAGTCCATTGGAATAAAATTGATTTAATTGCCCGATACATAAACCATTATAGTTTGCAAGAAAAAAAATTCATTATAGCTTATTTCGAGAGAATGTTACTCATGATAATATATTCAAAATTTCATTATTCTCAGAATTTTGAGATAACAATAACGAAAGTGAGTTTTATCAATTTATCCATATATCTTGTTTATATTATATAGGTAACTCAAAGCATATTTGTGAAATTTGCTTTTGCTAACAATTTTATCTAAATTTTTTTTTCAATTGCATATCGATATTATCATTATACTTACAAATCGGTCATGTAGCTCTTGATAAGTATATGGTCATATAAAAAAAAAAGTTGCTTAATTATAAAACAAAGGTGATTAATCGAAACAAAAAGAAGCACGATGTAAGTTATGATTAACCCAATTATGTCGAAAAAAATTGAATCTTTGAATCAATTTTGAATATAGTATTGAGCTTAACAAAACTCAAGAAAACGTTAATTTATGCATGAACAAGAGCCATGTGTAATATAACTAATTTTTGTGTATGATCAATATTATTTGATTTCCAATAAACAGGATATGTAGCCTTGCGCCATTCTTTCTCATAATTCATTCCAACAAATACAAACTTATCACATACAGTCTCTGTATACAGTAGAGGCTATTCGTTATCCCAAGCTGTTATTGAAAATCCAGAAATAGAATAGAAAAATGAATAAATAAAATAATATAAATTTGTCTTTTTTTTTATCAGTCAAATATTTTGCTTGATTAAAGTAGTAAATGTTTACTGTTTTCCTTACCAGAAGAAAAAATTCTTCGCTTTCCTTCACGAACATACAGATAGTTTGCTTAGCATTTACAACTCCCCGTCTCAGGTCGTTCTCAATGTGATTAGCAAGTGATTATAATAGTGCTCAAGTATAATTAAATTTTACAAATATGCGATATTTGACGTAATTGAAATCTTCTCAAGCATTATTTTCGAATGATTAGTGAGTGATCGTACTAGTGCTCATTTATTGTGATCAATCTAAATCAACACTGAAATTAACTGAAATCAGTCCTTATCTGTTATTGATTTTTTATTATTTAACAAATTCGTAATCAAAATTACAAATATATTTGTTATTTTAATTTAGACTTCCCGATTTTTTATTTTCATAAAAAGTTATTACGCACGTAATGCGAAAAGTGAAATAGACTCATAGCAAAGTTATTTAACGATATCTTTGAATATTTTATTGATCGTAAAACTTTCAAAAGCGGTATTAAAAAAAAGAGGGTTTTTGTAAATAAAAAATTTGCATTTAATATCTTACACTTATAAAAATGATTTTACTGTATAATAAGGTTTATTAGGTTACGCATAATCATCTTAAATGATAAACACTCTTAATCAATTTTTAAATTCTTTCCACTAAACAAAATTTTTTTCTGACACTTTTGACTCATTGATTGAGGCACTTGAGAACGACCTTAATAATAGTATTTATAACTGTATAAACTAAAATAGGATTTTATTTTCTTATTTGTTCGTGTTGATTAACTGCGTTTATAGAAATTATTTCTTACCTTATTTAAAGATGATTATGACGCTAGTTTAATTTAGTTCTAAATTTGAGAAATTGCTCGAAAATTCTATAATACTAATTTGTCTGCTAATATATTCGGATATTTTTTTCGTATCATATATCTTGCTCGAATACACATCATGTGAATGTATTTGTTTATTCGGTTCTGGTTTAAACCTATTAGCTTCCAAAATTTGTTTTTTGATTTCATTATCGGTTTCCTGATCTATTTCATCTAACCATCGTGTGATTATTTCAATAATTTCTGTTGCAGTAGGTCGTTTATTGAATTCTTTATCCATACATTTTGTAGCTAACTTAATATAGCAATCAGGTCCTAAACATTTAGGTCTTGATCCATCGATAATTCTTGTTACAAGATAATCATCAAACGGAATTCCATCAAATGCTCTTTGTCGGTCGAAATCTCTGTCGTGATAACTCCAAGACTGTAAATATCTGATGCTTTAGTATACGGTTGGCCAACTAAAACCTCAGGTGCTATATATGGAAGAATACCACAAATTTTTCCTTCCTTTTCATTTTTACAAAGTCCAAGATCAGTGATATATGCGTCTTGCAAACGTTCTGAGTTCAAAATATTCCGCTGTGTAAGTCTCTGTGAATGAGTTCTTGCGAATGAATCGACTCAAGATCAATAACTATACCGTTCAAAATATTCAATTTATCCCTCCATTCCAATTGTGATACTTCTACAAGGTTATGTCGTAACGAACCTTTTGGTGCAATACCCATAACAATAATATAATCACCACAATCATTTCTTGACACTCCATGACAGTTCAAGAATGAAGGATTCTCATAACCAATTTCGCAGTAATTTTTCAATTCCTGGATAAATTCTTGTTCATTTTCGTTTGAATTATGAATCACTTTAAGTGCAACAACCCACCACGTATTATTGATTCTATCAAACCATCTTGCACTATATACAGTTGCGAATCCTCCTTTTCCTTTTTCTTTGATAATTCTAAACTCATTATAATCAATCCAAGATAATTTAAATCTCTCATCGTCTAATATTCTTTTAAGTTCAGGATTAATATGATCTGGTGATTTACTAGTTTTCAAAAGACTTCTATACTTTTTGAACCAATAATTTGCACTCTGAATATCTCTCTTTGCACCGATACCATTTCGAAAACATCGAGCGACATTATTCATTGCTTCTTTAATGTCCATGTTGGCCGATTTTTTATAGTATTCAAATGCTTTATTATAATCTTGTTCAACACCATATCCATATTCATAACAGGTACCAACAACACACATTCCTTTAGCATTACCAAAATCAGCCGATTTCTTAGAATATTCAAATGATTTCTGATAATTTCTTTCTACTCCAGTTCCATTATAATAACAAAAGCCAACACTTTGCATCGCCACTGAATTTCCTAACTCAGCTGCTTTCATAAAATATTCAAACCCCTTCTTTTCGTCTTTCTCAACACCAATACCATAACAATATTTGTAACCAAGTGTTCAAAGTTGTTCAGCGTCCATTTTTTTTTTTAAAAGAAGGAAAAAGTTGCGTTTAATAAAATAAACTTTAATTGTTTATAGTAACGGACATTTAATGTTTAGTCAAAGTGACACAAAAGTTACGTAAATAGTTACGTTTTTGATTAACTTATTAGTTGTCTAAATTGTTGTATCAAAAATGTTAATTTTAAAAAATTCCCACGTATATATGTATGCATATTTGTATTTTCGTGCAACAGAACCTTAATTTTATTAATGAAGTCGTAGTCATTTTGTTAAACAAAAATTGCTCAGCTAATAATTTTGCTGTAGACTTGGGATGGCTAGTATTGCTTAATGTTGGCCCGGTTCTGATGAGTACATCGAAATTTTGGAGATTCCTCGTAATAGATCTATAAAACTTGCTGAAATTTATTAAATACAGAGGGATGTCACAAAAAAAATGTTTCAGCATATTCTTGCTACAAGTAAATGTAAATGTGGTGCTCCGTAAAACAACCATTATACTATATTTATTTACAGAAGGTTGTTAAAAGTCTTTAATGCGATTTTAATACTCTGAACTTTATTTACATATGATCAGAGAATTTTGACATGCCAAATACATATAGGCTTTTTTTTTTTTTTTGTAAATAATATTCACGCTCGCAAACTTCTTTGGTAATTCTATTAAGGCGAACTGGTTTAAGCGAAGGAATATCTAAAGAATAAATGAAATATTGTTTAAAATTTTACGATATAATTTTTTACATTACGATTTAAAAGTTTGATGTTTTCTTACCAGCCAAAACATTACGACACGACAAAGATGCTTGAGTAGAACCCAAATTCAAGAAGGACAAATACGGTAAGCCTACATAAAAATAATATCAATTGAAAAAAATGAATTAATACGTTATTTGATTATGAGAAAGTTGTATATGCGTAGAAAAGATATTTTACCTCTTATTTCTTACTCCTTTATCAGTAATACGCGTATATCCTACATCAAAGTAGTTTAATTTCCTATTGGCAAATGTAGATTTACGGATTGTAGACAATGATGCATTCTTGATAACTATTTTGTTTAAACTAAGGTGAGTAGGTTCGCGCAGGCCTATTTAAAATTTTGTCTGGATATTAATAAAATTTTTGTATGGTATTAAATCTTTGTAGTAAAATGTAGTATGAATGATGTCCAAATCTAAGGATGCATATAAATTTTAATGGTTATGAATCTGATGATAACTTTATAAATTTTATAACATTAAGTATCTTTTAGGGCAGACATTCCAACATCAGTCAATTTCGTACTAGACAAGTATAAGAAAGTAAGACTAAATACAATACGGGTAAGTCACTTTCAATAACTTGAAACAAATTAATAAAATGAAAATTCATTTATTAAAGCTAACCTCTTAGCTCTTGCAAAAATTCGTAACTCCCGAATCGATTACATTTATTAAACCAGTAAAGTCCATCTTTATTAATGGTAATTCTATAAGGACATATAGTAAGATTGAAGCCATACTTTAAAGTACAAATATGATTAATACCAGGGGATGTTAATACCCTACCTTAAATTAACCAATTAAATTTCAAAACATACATATATAAATTATATGGTAATATATAGTATATATTTAATATAAGAATCGAACTATTACAACAATTTTGCATATTAATTAAAAAAACTAATGCCGTAGTAACTAAAATCTTGACTATAACCCCTTCTTTTACACACTAACAAAAAAAAGTATGTTAATTTCGAATCTTGTGCTACATTTAATGCTAATACATATTAATATTTTGGCTATTAAGCAAAGCTTTTCGGATATAGCTACCCCACTAGGACCATGAAAGATCGTTGCAAACGCACCAATCAACCTTTTTTAACATCGATCTCTATACTATCTACTGCGCACTAACAAAAAAAATTCTCTGCAAAAATTTTAATATAAGCTCTAACTTTATCACGATTCTAACCCTAACATATGCTTTTGTTATTCAAAAATTCGATTGTTTAATTAGTGTTAATTAGTATGGATCATCTGATTGGTGCATTTGCAATGATCTTTAGGGGACGTAGTTAGCAACCTACTTAAATTTTTTGAGCATCAAATGTGTAGAATTATTTAGTTCTAATTTTTCCAAAATCAGGTTAAAGATTAGCACATACATATACAAATGTATATTTATATGTATGTACTGTACTACGTACATATGTACATACGTACATATGCATGTATGTAGCTTTAATAGCATACGAAAAAGTGTTTCCAATCTAAGATATTTTCTAAAAAAAACCTCTAACCTATAAGGACAATATTAGTAGCACTCGCCCTAACCTAAATTCTAAAGAACAATATAATTAGCACTTGGACATTACTAGTGCTCACTCTAATATCTCAACAAGAACTCTAATTGGACGTTTTAAAGGTACATAATGAAAAACATGTAAAACCTAAAAAATATATTGATAAGTTAATAATAAAACAATAAAGAAAATTTCAAAAATGTTACTATAAATTTGTTCGAAAGTCCATATGTACGCACCCTTTATTGGTTATCGACCAATGTTTCCCTGCTTTTATGTTCGTTAATAGAGTTTCAAAGGTATGTAAAGGAAAAAAATTGCGTAATCCTAAAAAAAAGAAACATATCAAAAAATAATTTCTTTTGTTATCACCTTTCTATTTACTTGTTTGTTATACAAAAAAAAAGAGAACAAAAGTAGAAAAGTTCAATCATGTTATGATCGAATTTCATATTCATATTTATCTGTCAAAAATAAACTCTGTAAGGTTTGTAAAATGGTGAAATTTTTAAGAGTAAAATCTCTATTACCTACATTAGCACAAAGAAATTCAATAAATAAAGAGTCAGAAATCCACCCATGGAGATGGATGTCTACGATCAGTAATAAGCGCAGAGATATATTTTGGCGTTTCTAACACAAAGCCTTCCCCTTGGGTTACCAATTAGTGCACATAATATAGACGAAAATGGTGATTGCCTAGAGTGTCCTGGGGAACGCCAAATCCTTGAGCACTTTGGCCTAAGTAGTAAAATTGCTAAAATAGTGTGGGAAGCCGCGTATGGGTTAATAAAGGGAGCTGAAACAGAAAACCCACCAAATACCTTGAGTGAAATCTTCACGGCTTCAATATACGAGATAAATCAAAACAGAAGGTCGCGTTGTGGATCCATATTGTTGCATTGTACGAGATTTGGTACTGTTACGCACAGTCCAGATGGTGTGGCAATCCCATTCCGGGTCCTATTCTTTCATACGTTGCCAAAAAAAGAAATAAGGGTTCTAGGAAGTAAGGGGAACAACAATAACAAAATAAGAGAAATCCTATATAAGGGATTAAAGGCAAATAATTAGGAAATAGTCAATTTCATTTCATGTAATTGTAATATTTAAGTGATAAATAAATTACGCCTCCCTCTGTAGAAAGGGTTTATAAAAAAAAAAATACAAATAAAGATCTATTTACAAATGTGTGTGTGGGGGTGGGGATAAGCTAATCGGGAAATTCGAATCTCTTAATGTTGCAATTTCGAATTGTGACACTACCCATTTCCGTGACCCCTGCCGTAGACTCCGATATATTAGTCTTGACATTTTGATCACGGGCTATATAACCAATCAAACAGCGTTAAAGTACAAATTCGTGCAACATTTGATTGACTTTTTTACTATTTTTCGCCCAAAAATATTAGGTAATCAAGTAAATTTGGCAAATTCACGTTACATGATTTTAAGAGAGTTGTTTAAGGGAGTTAAATTGACTTGTTGCAGAAGTAAATTTGGCAAATTCACGTTACAAGATTTTAAGAGGTTGTTTAAGGGCGTTAATATCGTGTAACGTTCCTATTATAAATTGATTTTCGCACATAATATCTTTTTGAACGTCTATTATATAAATGAAAAATATAAACTTTAATTTTCGAATACCTCGCTTGCGTTGTTATTCAAAAATAAATCCAATTTCGACTACATTTTTTGCTAATTCTAAAATTACAAAATTTACTTTTTCTAATCTGAAAAAAGCTGAAATGTCATCCGGAATTCCTTTAAATCCTGTAGAATTATGGAGACCAAAAGATATATCAAATACAGAAATGGAAAAGTTTCGGTTAGTGGTTAATGAAAAATTTAATGTTAATTTAGGTATTTATCTATTTTTTTTTTTTTATAAAATAACTCTTTTATACCTTTTAATTAATTAATTTAATATAATTCATTAGAAAATTATCATCAACTTTGGAAGTGGTCTACTGATAATATTTCAGATTTTTGGGCTACAGTTTGGGATTATACTAACATCATTCATTCAGCTCCTTACGAACAGGTACTTATTGTTTCACCAATTTGCTTTTTTTAAAAAAATATATTCGTACCGTATATTTCAATATATTACATATATTTTTAAATACTGTATGTAGGTTGTAGATTCTAAACCAATGAATGAAATACCTACTTGGTTTTCTGGTGCAAAACTTAATTTTGCTCAGAACTTATTATGGTGTCGTGACAAAAATAAAACTGCTATTATTTCAGCTGGTTTGTCGATTTTTCTTTTTATTCTATAAAAAAAAAAAAATTCAATAAATAAATCTTCAAATTCGACTATTTTACGTATCTGTATTTATGATTTTTAGGTGAAGGCAGATCTATAAAAAAAATTAGCTATCATGATTTATATGATCAAGTTAGAAATATGGCTGCTGCAATGCGAAGGGCTGGTGTTAAAAAGAATGATCGAATAAGTGGTTATATTTCAAACTGTCCTGAAGCCGTGATTGCTATGCTTGCCTCTGCTAGTATCGGTGCAATTTGGAGTAGTGCTTCTCCTGATTTTGGTATTTCAGGTGTTCTTGATAGATTTTCTCAGATTCGTCCAAAAATTTTATTTTCTACAAATTCTGTTATATATAATGGAAAAAGAATTGATGTCTTGCCAAAACTTAAAGTCATAGTTGAAAATTTAGAAAAAGAATCTTTGGAAAAAGTGATTGTTATTCCTTTCAACAATTCTATTTCTTTTGATCTATCTTCAATTCCCTTAGCAACATCCTGGAATGATTTTTTGAATAATTACTCAGTTGTAGGTTCTAGTTCGGATGAAATAGATTTTGAACAATTACCATTCGATCATCCTCTTTATATTCTTTTTTCTTCTGGAACGACTGGAAAACCAAAATGTTTGGTTCATAGAGCAGGAGGTGTGTTAATTCAACATAAGAAAGAACATATTTTCCACGCAAATGTGTCTTCAAATGATGTATTTTTTTATTATACAACTACTGGTTGGATGATGTGGAATTGGTTGGTTTCGGGATTGGCTACTGGCTGTGCCATTGTTTTATATGATGGTTCACCGTTCAACCCAAGTCCGTCTATTCTTTGGGAATTAAATGACCAAATAGGGTAGGTTAATAATTATAATACCAGTATATATATTTAATATATTTAATCTATTTAATATATTTTTATACATATACAATATATAATTTTAAATAAAATTTTTATCATTTTATTATTTGATTTTTATTTAGGATTACAGTATTCGGCGTTTCTGCAAAGTATATTCAAAGTGTTCAAGATTTCAATTATGAACCAATTAAACATCATAATTTACAATCATTAAGAATAATTTTGTCAACTGGTTCACCTTTAAAACCTGAAAGTTTTAATTTTGTTTATGATTCAATTAAAAAAGATGTTTTATTGGGTTCGATCACTGGTGAGTTTGTCTTTAATCATTCATTGTTCATATTTTTTTCCTACTATATAATGTTCATAATTTTAATTCAGGTGGAACGGACCTTTGTTCATTGTTTGCTGGTCTTAATGTTACACTTCCGGTATACTGTGGTGAAATCCAATCTATTTGTTTGGGCATGAAGATTGAAGCTTGGGATGGTGAAGGTAATATATAAACATATTATAAATTATATTATCAATGTTTTCATTTTTATTTAAAAAATTTTTTTTTAAATTACACTTATCTATCATAGATAATCCTGTATATGCTAAACCCGCTGATTTAGTATGTACAAAGCCATTTCCATGTATGCCAATATATTTTTACAATGATGATCATAAAAACTCAAAATACATGAGTGCATATTTTTCAAATTATCCTTCAATTTGGTATCATGGTGATTATGTATGGATAAATCCAAATACTGGTGGTGTAGTTATGTTAGGTCGTTCTGATGGTACTTTGAATCCAGGTGGAGTTAGGTTTGGTAGTGCTGAAATTTATAACATTGTAGAAAATTTTTCTGAAATTCAAGATAGTTTGGTAGTAGGCCAAAAAATTGGTGATGATGAAAGAGTTGTTTTATTTTTAAAGATGAGTGAAGGAATAAAGTTTAATGATGATTTAGTGTTGAGAATTAGGACAAAGATTAGAAATCAATTAAGCCCTAGACATGTTCCTAGTTTTATTTTACCTATTGCTGATATTCCAGTATGTTTAATTATTACATTTATTTTTTATTTATTTATTTATTCTTATTAACATTTTGCTTGTTTTTGAACTTTGTTTTATTTTATTTTTTGCAGCATACAGTAACTGGTAAGAAGGTTGAAGTTGCAGTTAAACGTATAATTTCTGGAGAAAAAGTGGCTCCTTCAAGTTCACTCGTAAATCCTGAAAGTCTTGAATTGTATTATAATATTCCTCAGTTAAAATCCAAAATTTAATTACAGTTATTAAGTGAAATATCTTTAGTATGTATTTATATAGGAATAGTATTCACAACAAATTAAATTTACACTTTAAGCAAGATTGAAATTTATGATCTTTTGTTGAAACTTGACACAATTGTGGTATTCAAATATTAATTTTGAATTCTATATACTGTTCTATAATTTCTGGTTATTACAAGTAACTGGTCAATCTAATCCTGATTAGTAAACTTAATAAATTCAAAATGCTAATTATTCAAAAAAAAAAGAATAACAATTGTTCTCTTATCTATTAAACAAACAATTGCATACAATCTTGAATATTGAAAATGAAAAGTATGATTATAAATAAGGTGAATTTCATTTTCAAATTTTTAAAATTTGTTATAATTTTAACTTTTTAATATTTTTTTAAAAAAGACTATAAAATGTTATGTTATTTGGTTAAATTAATAAAATTTAATTCTTATAATTTGAAAATCTAATTTCAACTAAGTTTAACAATTTCATCAATTTATTTCTATTAATAATAAAGTTATGGTTACTCTGTCTATAGGCATAATTAATATTAACAGTTAACAAGAGAAATTATATAAATCAAATTATGTGAAATATTGTTTACAACAATAGTAACAGTATGTTTGTAATAAAAATAAAAGTTCATTTTCAAGAGTTGAAAAATTAGTTTAAACAAAAAAATTATGAACTAGCCCTTATAACCTGGAAATAAGGTTTTTAATTTTTTATCTTATTTATCTTTTAGGCCTAAATATTGCCTCAAAATTGAGGTTTTAACCCTTTTTTTTATAGGTTTAAGTAAATCAAATTTTGGTTTAAATAGTCTAAATTTGGTTCAAATATTGAATTATTCAAATAAGCCTAGCTTTAATTTAAATAAACCAGCTTTGGTTCGAATAAACCAAATAATATTAGAAAATTTTGCTAGAAAATATAAATCAATATATAGCATTTAATTAGTATTAATTATTTTGTATTTTAATAATAAAAAATCAATAAACCTTTTATTACTCAATATACAGTTGAACTTTTCCAAACTGGTATGCATAATGAACAAGTTTTGTACCTGCATTGAGAGGTTATCAGATTTGAGATTATTATAAACTTTTAAATTCATATAGCAAAAATAGACTTAATAGATTGATTTTATCAGATTTGACAGATTATTAGTTTTGACAAAATTTGTTTTGGCTTTATGTTGAAAATTAATATAATTTGATTAGTACTATATAGGTTTGAATATAAGCAACTTTACAAATAAATAATACTCATAATTAAAAGGCAAAATACTTGAAAAATAAAAAAAATAGCCTCTTTAAAATCATTAAATATAATAAATTTTAAAATAAATATATTAAGATAGGCCAATAGAAATTAAATATTTTAAAAGTTAACAAATTTAAACAACCTTTTAAAAAATTTAGCTAAAATGGGTAGCTTAGAGAGTTGTTTTATTTTCAGATCTATATAGTAGATGAATATTGTAAAAAAATTTTTATTGATTATGTCAACTTTTTTTAATTATTAATTTTTGATTTTATATTTGAATTAATTTATATTTTATATAATTAAAATACATTTATATATTAGTCATCTGATTTATTATATTTAAATTTATTTTATTTAGTTCAAAGTGCTAATTTATGTTGTTAGTTAATTTTGGAAGCTTTATATAGATAAGATTACAACTAGTTATATTGTACATGCAACTTTTGGTTATCTATTTAAGTAGTTCACCCAAAGGTTCTATAATAGAAGTTATATAGTAGAGCAAAATTTTTGTTTTTGGCATAGCACTAGTCTAAATAGATTATTTTTTGCTACTAACACCTTCTAATATATCAATTTTTGCAAGTCATAATACCTTTATTTTTTGCTACTATCACTTTCTAGCATATTTAAAATTATAAAAAATAGCAAAATTTATAGCAGATTTTTACTAGTTAGTACAATTATTTTTGCTACTAATGTTTTTCAACATATTATATCTACCTAAAATTTTGATATATATCAAGGTAGCAAAATTTAGGGCAAGTTTTTTATTTATTTAATTAAATTTGATTAATTGAAATGATTGAGCAATATCTTAATTACTAGCAATCTCATTGAAAAAGCTGTTTAATGTTACAATATTAATAAATATAATATGTCTAGGTCTTTACTAGTGATTCCACCGAAATTGATTTTTGAAAAAGGTCTATTTGGTCTTCATTAGAGACAATTGAAATTTTTTATAAGGAAGTGCAAATAAAATTTATATAGATATGTTCCTTATAATTTCGTCTATTCAAAAAAAGTATCAAATAATTTTATCTTTCAAGTAAAATAGATCAAAAACAATTTCGTCTTCAAATTTTAATTTCAGGTTTTAGAACCCGAAATGCTTTCGTCCTCATGTATAGTCTTTACAAAATCCTTTATCAAATAATTGCAAAATACCCAAATATTATACTTGGTAAAAAACATTATGTCATGAAAAATATACAAATCTTTTGTATAAAAGTACCCAGAAATGGATCTTTTGATCAGTGAGTATGGTATGTTTATTTTATATTTTTAAGGGTAAAGGGTATGTAGATCATTTCTATTAATAAACGAGTTACTAAAAATTTTATAGTTAATAATAAAGAAATTTTTATTAAGTAAATATATTAAATTTTTAAATAAAATTGTAGGAAGGTTTTTCTGATTCTAACGGTGGTCGAATCATTAAAATTGGCCTAGTAGAATATAAGATATAGTTGTTTTTATCTTCATGACCCTATTTTACTTATTGTTTACACGTGATTTGATTGGCCAATTTGTGATCACCTCTGCAGAATAGACCCCGCCCCTGCAGAAGTTGATACTATAAAAGCTTTATCAAATTTCATTCAAAATTAATAAAATTTTTAGAATATGTATTACGAACAAGTTTACTTAGTACAAAAAATCAATTTATATAGTAAAAAATTAATTTTTATATGTAGCAACTTTTAAATTCGCATTAAAAATATTTTTTGTCACTCGTTTACTAATAGAAATGATCTACATACCCTCTACTATTAAATGTTAAGAAAAAGATGCTTAATTTTGAATTTTGATTAAAAATTCCAAAATTAAGCATATTTTTCTTAAATTTAAAAATATAAAGTAAATATGTGCCAATATAATATATCTTTATATATAGAACAAGTTTATTTAGAGCATAAAAATAGGATTAATTAGTAAAATTTCAAGAATTATGTTATTTTTTATGATGTTATTAATAAAATTATAAAAAATGATATAATTCTTGAAATTTTACTAATAAATTCTATTTTGATGCTAAGTAAACTTGTTCTACATATAAACATATATCATATTGGTATATATTTACTTTATATTTTTAAATTTTAAAAAAAGATGTTTAATTTTAATTTTTGATCAAAAATTCAAAATTAAGCATCTTTTCTTATAATTTAAAAATATAAAGTAAACATATACTAATATAATGTATTTTTATAAGTAGAACAATTTACTTAGAGCATAAAAATAGAATTTATAATTTTATTAATAAAATTATAAAAATGATATGATTCTTGAAATTTTACTAATTAATTTTATTTTGATAGTCAAATAAACTTGTTTTATATACAAATATACATCATATCAAATTTATTACTTTATATTTTTAAATTTTAAGTATAAAATACTTAATTTTAGAATTTTTAATCAAAAATTCAAAATTAAGCATCTTTTTCTTAAATTTAAAAATAAAAGTAAATATATACCAATATAATATATCTTTATTTGTAGAACTAGTTTACTTAGAGCATCAAAATAGAATTAATTAGTAAAATTTCAAGAACTATGCTATATTTATAGTTTTATTAATAATTATGGAAATAATATTATTCTTGAAATTTTATAATTATTTCTATTTTGATGCTCTAAGTAAATATGTTTTATACTAGAGTGTGGCGACTTAGGGAAGTTGGTAAGTTGTCACCCCCAAGTGGTAGGTCTAGAGTTCAAATCCCACTGCTGACGCTTTTGAAAAATAGACCTGTGTTCCGGTAACTGTGTCTTGTCGATCGGTTGGGTACACTACCTGTAGTCCTTGGTTACCATCTTGAATGGGAGCTTTCGGGCGAAATTGTGTCTCATTATACAGACAAATCCAAGGAACTGGAGAAACAGAAACCCATTTGCAAGTCCTGAGTAGAAAGGTAGCTAGACTTTCACAGTACCAGGGAAAAGGATCTTAGCGGTGACTGACCAGAAAACTGGATGGAAAAGAGCCCCTATGGCAAAGGGGGCCCACCAACCTGGCCGCCGAAGTTGTACCAGAGGAAAAGGTCATGTATTATAGAAGCATGAACCAAGGAAAGGAAGACCTTAGACACCTAAAGCCTGGCAGACCGATCCTTCCAGGCCAACTGGATTGGTAGTCTGGGATAACTGGGGAAAAGGATCCAAAGAGTGACTGACCGGGTACTGGGGTCTAGTGAACTTCGCAAGGGCAGTAATAGGTAATGGTAGCGGTTGCAGGGTATCCCCCTAACTGCAAGTTGTTTGTCTCGGTGAATGCATAAGTTACTGAAAGTGTAGGTGAATACCTGTGGGGAACAGGTATCATTCTACTAGGTTTACTACAAGGGCAAATGCCCTCCAATAGGTGTTTGGATAAAGCCTCAGGGTACTTTCACAGCGAATTACTCGTGAAAGAGTATATTGGAAGGAACATTGAACATGGGTAGAAGCCAGAGAGTTTAAATAGGCAATCCCCTAGTTGGGTTGCAGGTATGGCATCTAGTGTAGAACCTTCGGGCGGACTACTTAAAATAGACAACCAAAAGTTGTACGTGTGGCTAGTTGTACTCTCGTTATACAAATGTAATATGTGGTACAGTCATATTGACCGGGCCAACCCGTTTGGACCAATAAAGTGCTAGGGTACCTAAGTGGTTACCTTAATATTTAAAAAAAAATGGTTTATATATAAATTTATATCATATTAGCATATTTGCTTTATATTTTTAATTTTAAGAAAAAGATACTTAATTTTGAAATTTTTAATCAAAAATTCAAAATTAAGTATCTTTTTCTTAAAATTTAAAATATAAAATAAATGTATATCTAATGATATATATTTATATATAGAATAAGTTTATTTAAAGCATGCAAATAGAATCAATCAGTAAAATTTAAAAAATAATATATTTTCATAATTTTATTAATAAAATTATAAAAAACAATATTATTCTTAAAATTTTACTAATTCTATCTTCATGCACTAAGTAATTTTGTCCTATATATAAAAAATATATATAGTTATTGAACCTGAACATGTTTATGAAGTTTTGAACTTAACTTGAACTAAACTAAACTTGACTTAAAAGTTTAATACTAAACCTGAACTTGAATATATTGAACTAAAACTAAACTTGAACATTTTTTTAAAACATTGAACCTAAGCCTGAACTTGATCCAAGTTAGTTCAGTTTAGGTTCATAGGAACACTAGTAACAATACAAGATACCATAGTAGTAATACTAATTGCACCAATTATACAATATATTGTCAAGAACCTTAAGAAGATTAAATTAATAATTTAAATAGTTATATAATTGTGGTACTATACTAGGTGCTATAGCAATATTTAATAATACTATAAAAACACCAATTTTAGCATCAAAAATAGAAGAAAATATATGCTACTACTATACTATCCAATCTATTTGTAATCAAGCAGAAAATGAAGTAAATATACCAATATTATTTTTAGTATAGCTTAATAAAAAATATCAAAGACACAATATCAAACTCAACAAATAGCAACTCAAAGATTAACCCAAGAAAAATTTATTTATATGATATTCAAAAACTTATAAAACTAGAATCAAGTTACTTTATTAGGAGCAATACCTAATAATACATATATATATGAAGCACTAAAAAATCAATTACTAAAAAGCTTTATAATTAAATAGCATTAGCAGATATAAGGGTGCTGATATATATTACATAATATCTTTTTATCAAGAGAGCCACCCCTCTACCCCACACCATATGAAGTATATGTATAATATATTTATATCCAGCTACCCCTCCCCTCTAAGATATTATGTAATATCTGTTAGTGCTCTAATTGCATTCTTTATAGTACTAAAAAATATATAGATAGAATAAAAATCTGATATATTTATATATGGGAAATTGTTCTGTTTATACTAATAGAATTTTTATTTTCAATCTGATTCTTCACAACCAATAGTATGCTACAATTTTAGCAAAATATTCAAAATTCTTTTCTATTAAAGTCTAAAAAGTCAAAGCTTTACAAGAATAATTAATTATATTCAACAAGTATTAATATAGAAGATTTTTAACTAAATCATTCAATAAAAATTGATCTGCTATTCTTAATCTTGCAAAAAAAAATTGGAGGAGAAAAAATAAATAAACTGACCATTAATATTCTACAAAAGCTAATATCAAAATACTCCAAAATAAGTAATAAAATTATCAGTATTGTTTAGCTAATATTAGGGATTGGAACCGCCTAAAATTTTTCTTAATTGTTTAATCATTTAACTGTTTAACCATTTAATTTGGCCGGCATTAAAATAATTCCGGCCCATGAACAACATAATTCTGCCCAAAACTATAGAACAATTTTTAAACAGTTAAACAGTTCCAATCCCTAGCTAGTATTAATGAAACTAGTATAACAAGTAGCTCACTTCTAATAGCATATTTTTACTTAGTTTATTAATTATTGCTTTTGTATGATTTATAATAAAAATACATAAAGAGTAAAAAAGAAAAGTATACAATTGCAAGATTCTTGGATTGAAATTAGAATTAAAATCAGAAACACCAATATAAAGCAGCCAATTTATATAGCCCTACAGTAATCTCTTCATTTTATAAGTAGTTTCTATATTATATAAGAAAAGTTGCTATTTAGAAATTAGCTGTAATATATTATGCAAGGTGCAGCAGTCATATAAGATTGTGAACTGGGATCATGTACTATACAGTCAACTCTCTCTAATCTGTACTGCCAGGACTGCTTTTTTTTACTATATAAAAATTTGGAAAGTTCAGTTTCCAAGAAGTTATATATGGCTTCTAATAAAATTTACAAATATTCTAGAAAATTTGTTCAGTTTAGAGAGGGTTTAATAGTGTTCAGTTTAGAGAGGTTTGGATTAGAGAGAGCAACTGTATTACACAAGCCACAGTAGCTATGTGATATTGTGACCTGGGTCATGCACTACTAACTTGAAATATTAACAAATACTAACTTTGAATATTGTATAAACTTTATCTATATTATAGCAAGAGAAAAATTAAAAGATTGTATTTAAAAAAATATTTAAAAAAACTTATAATTTATATTTGAAGAATATCTGTTAAACAATTAGTATTAATTTATTAATAAGGTATTTTTTAGCTAATATGATTTTGGACTAAAGAATCAATTTCAAACTTGAGTTTTAATCTTATAACCTTGTTTTGACCAATGATAAAGATATACTGCTTTGATTATAAGTTTATATATATTACTTCTTTTGTATAAAGTATAATACAGAGCCCGAGCAATCTATAAACAGCTAAGGTTTTTGAAAAATATTAATATATTGCTAAAAACAAAAAAGATCTACAGAAAAATAGTTAAAATAAGCATTAATATTACTAAATATAAGGTTCCAAAGTAGGTAATTTACATAATAGAAAATTAATCAAATTATTAAAATTTGATGAACCCAAATTAGCCTGATAAAGCAAAACAAGAAAAAAAAGAAAAATGCAAAAATAGAAGAAACAGTAGACTAAACTCGTCTTGGAGCATTATTAAAAATATTAGAGAAGTAACTTTATGTATATAATTCTTTCTAATCTAATCTAAGATAAGCCCTAACACTAATATTAATAAAAACATTGCTTTAGCAATTCCTAATATAGAAAATTGCTTAAAAATGGTTGTCCTTTAAACTATTAGTTTAGGACCCCAGACATATAGTACAGAGGTCATACATTACACATTTTAGCAAAAACTCCCAAAATTTAAAGCATTTAGTGGTCCAATTTGAATGAACTTTTTTTTTTAAAATAAAGCTTTCAGTGAGGCACAACTAACAAAAAATGCATTCAATTCTGATTACTAGATCAGAAGTTATTTAAGTAAATATAGTTTTGTTATTTTTAGCAAATTAGATCAAAATTGGCCAAAATCTAGTTATAACCTATATGAGAGATATCCGGGTCCTATTAGTTAGGCAGCCAATTTTTAAATTTAAATTAGTTATAACTGATCTAATTTTATTAATTTGTGATCTGCCTAAGAACTATTAAAATAACATAGTAAATCATAGAGAAATTTACTATTGTTTTTGCCTTTTTTGGAATTTGGAGTTTTCCAAAGAACAAACTGATTTTCTACTAAGTAAACATCTCTTTTAAATTAAGTAAAAATCGTAAAGAAGAAAATTCTGGTCATAATGGCAGTTATATCATTAAAATCAGGCCAGTAGTTCGCGAAATACAAGTATTTTTGTTTTTGCAACTTTATAGTATAAACAAAAAAGTAAACATATAATTGTAAAGACAAAAATACTCATATCTTGTGACCCACTGGGCTGATTTTAATGATTTAACTGCTATTATAACCAGAACTTTCTTCTCTACAACTTTTAATTAATGTAAAAGAGATTTTTACTTAGTAGAAAATCAGTTTGTCCTTTGGGAAACTACAGATTCCAAAAAAGATAAAAAATATATAGTACATATATCTCTACTGTTCACTATGTTTTTTCACTAGTTCTTAGGCAGTTATAAAAAATTTATGTTATAATATTTTAAAATAAGGATTACAAAATAGTAGTTTTTATTTTTAAATTATAAAAAAATATTGTTGCTTATATACTAAAAATATTAAAATTTTAAGATTTTTTTAAAAAAATAAATTTATCTTTATTATTTAACAAACTTTAAAAATTTTAAACTTGCACCCCTATAATCTTAGAACAAGATTATAGAATTGGTTTTCAAAAATAATTTTAATGAATAAAATTTTATAAAATTTTAAGTAAAATTTTGATCTTAATTAGAAGCAAAAAGCTTTTTTGTAGTCATTTATATATTTAAATTTAAAAATTTTAAAGAAATTTTTATTAGAATTGACAATACTGTATTTAAGAGTTAATATCTTTAATAGTATTGAAATCAAGTTTACTAAAATGCACTTATAGTGTTGAACACCATAAGTGCTATTTCTCAAAAGCATACTAAGTAAACTGGTTCTGGTACTCTAAGTAAAAAATGTTTAGGACCTAAAAAACCTTATAAAAACTGCAATTAGGAACATATATCTAATCAACATTATACTATATAAAACTTCTTTTTATCCTAAACATGCACCCTAACTCTAAATTTTATTAATAAAAATTACATTGAAATTATTTTAAAATTATTATATATTATTAATTAATTATATGCTATATTTTTTTATTTTAGCTTAGAAATAGAGGGGCTATGCTTATAAAATTTTAAGTAATTATAAAAAATATATCAAAAAATTTAAGCAGCCATATAAGAGATAAATAAGAAAACCAAATAGTAATCTATTTATGTATAGCTCAGGGTCTTTATAATACTATCTAAAAGTATCCAATTTGTGAATTAAAAGAACATCATGCTTTTTCTTAGATTCAACTATTGATAGTATATTGAATCAAAAGTATGAATTCTTGGTATTAAATCTCAATAGACTAAAGTTATAGGAGATGTACTATCAGAATAAGTATTTTTAGCAATTATTTCCATATCTTCTTTACTAACACCCTTAAGTTTGATCTAGTAGATTTATCAAATATATTATGGTTATAGGTTTTGGCTCAAATGATTCAGTTCTAACTTTATCTGAACATTCATTATGCATAACTTGATAAAGCTTATTATATAATAAAAACATTTTTTATTATTAAAGATATTAAATGAGCTTTTCATTTCATTCAACAAAGTTTTTACAACAAACAAACATATTTTTTTATATTTGCCTTGGAAAATTTTATAATCAATAGAGTATACAAAGATATCGTTCAAGCAATTTGTTATAGGTCTTCATTCTTGGCATCAACGAATTACTATTTTACTTTTCGCGTTAGTAAATTTTTATGAAAATAAAAATTGGGAAGCACAAAATACAATAATGAAGATTTTTTTGTAATTTTGATGTCGAATTTGCTAAATAATAGAAGAATCAAAAAGGGACCACTCAAATATCGATTTCGATGTTTATTTGGATTGATCATAATAAATGAGCAGTAACGTCATAAATTACATATTCGAATTTTCATCCAAAATTTTATTAAATATGTTTATGTTTGAGCACTATTATGATCACTTGTTAATCACATTGAGATTGACGCTTGAGAACGACAATATTTTAAAAGTATTACGTGAAATTTTTAATCGATTCGTCCAATAGAAACTTCAAAGGAAAATTAGTATTCAATCGTATTATGTTACAACTCGTAGCTACTGATTGTGATTTTTCTCATTATCTGAACGCAAATTACATGTTTTTAATCAAGTTTTACGCACAACTGTCTCAAGATATGCTTCGCAGGGTCTATGTACATTCAACTTTCTCAATAGCTAGCCGATGGTTCTAGGATATATTAATGCACAAATTTGCTATGTTTTCTTAAAATTCATAATATTTTTATATCGAACGATTATAAATTTAAAATTTTTAGAACATGATACCTGAATTCTTTATAGAAAATGCGTCAGTAAAAGAGCTGTATACTACAATTATGCATTTTTATTATATTTTTGTAAAACTAACCAGTTAGTAAAATATTTATTCATATTTTTACGCATAATAATGTTATTTAATATGTGAACTAATTAATAATACATACCCTAGTTTTTTTTTTTTTATTTGAAATATTTCATATTCCTCTACTGAAAAATATTTACCACTTAAATTACGTGCAACTGCATTTCTAATTCGTTTTTCATATGCGCTCTGTTGACTAGTCCAACATTTGTTATCTAGATTAAAAGGCAAGGCAAAATAAGTTCCGCCAAAAATTGTACCATTAGCAGAACTACAATAAATTGCTTTCTCTGGTGCTTTCACGCGACGTAAAATAGAATTTTGAATATTGCCATTTTTCATTGAAAAAATAAATCTATCTTTGCAATGCCTATTTTGATAAATATATTGTTTATCCCAACCAATAGGATTATATCCATTAAGAATTTCATCAGTACATTTAACTTTTATAACTACAACAAGATTAGTTTGCTTACCGCATAAATTCCAAATGAAGTATTTGTAAAACCATATCTGCTTCCACAAAGAAGTAATTTAAATTCATATGGATTATTCTTTACTAAATACGCATCATCTTTTTTGTCAGCCCATGAAGCAATTTCTGCTGCATGTGTTTCATTAATTACATTTGAAAAAGTTTCTATATTCTAGTCGGCAGTTTTGTTTTAAAATTATTCGAGGAGGAAGAACAATAGAAGATATTGGTTCAATTGCCATATACTTTTTCATTATATCTTTCCAATGTTTTTTTTTCAAGAATTTGTTGATATTGTACATTATTAATAATATCTTTACCAGACATTTGAAAATAACGGATGCGAGGCGAGCAATTTTGTAAAGTAGTCTTTAAAGCTGAAAAATTCTCGTGAGACCAATCTTCAGGATCGGACGGTAGATTGAAAACTTTTTTGATAAATGCGAGATATGTAAACGAAGCCCTTTTCAATTAAGTAAGTTTGAAGTTGCTTGGCCAATTCGTCCGAAAGAAATTGATAAGCAATAGCATGAGCTCAAAAATAAATGATGCATCATGTTCTTCAAGCATGACTATTCCTCCGTAGATGTATCTTTGTATGAAGTTATGTACAATAGATATCTTTTCGTAACATAATAAATTATGAATTACGAATTGTAAAATAACTTACTTGTTCACTTGATAATAACTTCAAAATGTTGGATATAAACATACTTTAATTAAATGATTTGATTTATTCTCATCTTTACCAATATTCTTCAATTCATTGCGAAAATATAAAGATCTGTATTTTAAAATTGCTGAATCTGCTCGAAATATTTTTGCATTTGGAGATTCACCATCATTAATAATAATATTAAAATCTCCTTTATCATCAAGAAGTTCAAGATAATCATTTTGAAAGGTTTTAAAAGAATATTAATGTCATTTTAGTAAAATTTTAATAAAGATATAATTCCGATTTTACACGTTATGGAACTGTAAAGGTACACACTATGGCAGTATAACAGTAATTGTTGATCGTCAATGTAATGCTGTTAGTTTTATTAATCTTTGTAATTTAACAATGGCAATATGCAGAATTCATTGAATTTTTGTCGCACTTTTTGCAAAAAACGATATACAAAGTAATTCAATGTTTGGAATATATTTTATTGGCTTGATAAATAGTCATTTTTACTTGTTTATAACTATGTAACAGCTAACCTAAACTTATCAAATCCACTGAGCCAATATTTAAATATATCAAATCGAGTATAAAGTTATGAATATTGAAGTTTCATGATATTCATGCTAGTATTTAAAAACAGTCGACTGTTTTCTCCGACTGTTTCTATGTATGGTTTTACTATCCACGTCAATTCAGCCAAATAGACTATCATTACTAGGTTGTATTGGCTTATTTTTTAGCGGTTATACAAATTCTTAAAAAGTATGAACCATTAAAAAAACAAAAATCCAGAGAACAACTTTATATACCTTATATCTCGGGAAGTTCATAATACATCAATTACGGTCTCACTGCATTTTGCACATATAATAATGATCTTATATCAAATTGCCAATTTATATTTCACTCTGTAATGTACGTTATTATTATATTAAATAAACCATTTATATTCCAATATATACAAATATCTAATATAAAAATACTGGTTTGTAAATATTAATAGTAAATTTATACATTGAAATTATAACAGAAATAATTTCTAATACTAATGAATTAAAACCTATTTAACTTCGCCGTTTACGAATGCTAATGGCGTCCTTGACAATATCCCAAAAGAGTATAAAAAATTAATAAATTTAAAAGTTTTTTTTTTATATTATAAAGTATTTTGTGATATTCAAAAAAATTTAATATTTTAAAATGCTAAAAGGTACTCTTCTAGAGATTGTATTTTTATATATTACAAGAGTAAACGGGGCGCCACCGGCGCCCCTATTAAATAACATTATCAAATTTTAAGGTTGTTTTCCCAGTAATTAATAGTATCACTTGACCTTCATGCTAAAAAATTGATCTGAAAAGATTTTGTATGCTAATAATTAATTACTGTAGTATATTGAAAAGTAGAACAAAAAATGAATAAACAAAATGATATTAATTTGTCTTTTTTTTTTTTTTTATCAGTCAAATATTTTGTTTGATTAATTAATAAATGTTTACAGTTTTCCTTACTATGTACTAGAAAAAAAATCTTTCCTTCTTTAATCAGACTATTAAATAAGTATACAAGGCCACACAAAGTTGATTTTTCGGTTTGCATTACATGGATTTCAAAATTCGGAACGGACGGACGGATTTTTTTTTTTACAGTATTTAACTGCAAATAGAATAATGTTCACATTTAAGGTCATACAAGGTAATGTTAATTTTTCATTTTGCACCAAAAAATTGGGCCGGCAGTCATATTTTTCCTGTCAGCTCTATCGGGCAATTACAGGAAATTAAGGTCTCAATCGGGTGACACCGGATGAAACAGCGTGAAAAAAGATGTCAAAAATTGAACAATTGGAACAATTAGGATCTAAAAAAAAAACAAAAAAAAATTGAAAAAAAATTGAAAAAATGGGACGGCGGGTAATGCAAAACGAAAAATCAACTTTGCGTGACCTAAAAAAAAAGAGCTATACAAAAGCATACAACCGCTATAAAATGGTGCCAAAAAAAATAGGGCAATAAAAAGGTTGTAAATATATAAATTTATTAATTAATTTCTAATAGAAATTTCTATGGCATTTTACAAAAAATTTCACAAAACTTTCAGATGCTTTTAATGAAATAATAGCCAGAAGGAAGAAATTGGTTCTGTATATTCTTGAAGATAGGAAAAAAATTATGCATAGTTGTGAATGCAGAATCAGCAGAATAGCTTTCATAAAAATGGTAAATGGCAGTATGCTACATATAATTAAATAAAATTGAAACATGTGACATGGAAGACTAAATTTACTACCTTAAATAGATAATTTGAAGGGTTTACTTTAATACTTTACTGATATAGCAAACTTGATACGAACGTATATACGTACACACATAATTATTATCTGTTATGTAATAGTATGTTTATTCATTAACAAGTTACAAATTTGAGAAAAGAAAATTCTCTCGCTCAATATAAAACAATCGATTTCGCCACCATTTTCTTTCCTTTTATTCATCGTCTTTCTCATCTTTGTCTTCCTCATATTCGCCTTCTTCACCTTCATCTTCTTCACCTACGTCTTTTCACCTTCGTTTTCTTCATCATTGTCTTTATTTTTCCGATCAATTAATGATGTCAGCATTTCATTTCTTTTTTCAAGATTTAAATTTTTTTTTGCGAGCTTTCTGCAAATCTTTTTCTTTAGTTTTTATATAAATCATTTGATTATCATTTTCTTTTCGTAAGTTTCCATTTCATTACGTTCAATTTCTAGCTAAAAAGTCAAAAAAAAAAAAAAATTAAAAAATTAATACAAAATTTTACTTTTAGACTTATATTTGATAATATTCAATACCTTATTACTTAAGATCAAATTGTTATCGACACATTCATCGTATTTGACTTGTAAGCTATCCATTTTTTCTTCTAGTATAATAATTTGATTCTCTTTTTTGTCGATAACTTCGTTTAGGGTGTTGATAACGCTATGTAAACCTTCAATTTCATCAACTTTCCTTTCAATTTCAGCGTCTTTCTTTTTGATCTTTTCCAATTTTTTGATATCATTTTCGATTCAAGCAATAAACAAATAAATTTAAAAAGAATGATGTTCTTTTTAATTTGTTTGTTGAAAGAAGTTTGGTTTGTTTTTGAAATTCGGACACGGCTTTTTTGTAATCGATGGTAAAATCTTTGTTTACAAGTACGATATGTTATTTTGTCCTTTCATTTTCTTCATCAACTAAAGGATGATATTTGTCTGGGACTTTTTTTTCTTTATCCTATCAAGGTATTTCAGTATTTAAGATGCTCGTTTAGAATCATCAACATATATTCTTTGGGATCCCAATTTTTCCTGGTCAGTGTGTATTTTTTTTTAATTTTTGATCAGAGCTTATTTAAGGGTTTTAATAGTGATTACGTAATCCTGTAATCATATGAAATCAGGTGATCGACCAATTAGGATGTAAACAATATAGAATCAGAACCTAAGGAAATGGATTCATCTGTTTTTTTTTTAAATGATATAGGGTTTAAAACTTTACTATAACAATATGAGACTTCAAATTATATACACATAATTTTGAGGAATATTGGCTGTAATTTAAAAAAGTTTTATTAGAAGCATATTTTTTTGCTTTCTATATAAAATTTTACTGTACACGTAAATCATATGAAATTTGATCTACGTTCACACTACCCTTAATCATTGGGAATTGTACCGGCACAGCAAGCGTGATCTAATTTCCTAATTCTGCCATATTCTATTAACTATAATGCTGGCCATGCTGTGTCGTTAAGGTTAGTACTGGTCATTAGCTCTCATGATCTGCATTACTAACTACAATGACTTATGCCAATTGCTAATAGATCTTACAAAGTTCTTTTTCTAGTAAAATAAATCAAAATATGGTTGAAAATATTAATGAAAATAAGTGCCTCAATGCAATAAAGAGTTTTTTTATAAAGTTCTGTTCGGTGCTTTATTTTCAAGAGAATGAAATTTATCGAGAGAATTTTGTTTACAAACTTCCTTATAATTTAAAATCTATTGAACCCTATTTCTGGGCTGTAATTTCTACTTTAAAATAATGACAACGCATAAAATGCCTCAAGTTCATTTTTGTTGATACTGATACAATCAATATTTTATAAAATTGTTAATCGTTTACGTAAGATTATTTACTAAAGCTTAAAAAATAACGCTAACTCAAAGGAACAAAACGTTGTATTAAATGTTTAATAATGGTCGCTCACAAGCACTTCAATCTATGAGTCAAAAACCATCAAGGAATAAATTTTATTTAGAGGAAAATATTCAAGATTGATTAAGTGTGTTTATCATTATGATTATGGTTACTTGATAAAGTTTATTACATAATAAAAACATTTTTTATTAATAAAAGATATTTAATGAGTTTTTCATTTCATTCAACAAACTTTTGCAACAAACCAACTTATTTAATTTATACCTGCCTTGGAAAATTTTACAATCAATAGAGCATCAAAGGTATTGTTCAAGAAACTTTGCTATGGGTTTTTATTCATTAGCATCAACGAATTACTATTTTATTTCTCGCAGGATGCCCAAAGTACAATAATGAATATTTTTTGAAATTTTGATGACGAATTTGATAAATAATAGAAGAATCAAAAATGGACCGCTCAAGCATCGATTTCAATGTTTATTTGGATTGATCATATAAATGAGCACTATTATGATCACTCACTAATCTTATCGAAAATGATGCTTAAGATTTCAGCAACGTCATAAATTGCATATTCGAATTTTCAATTAAATATGTTTTTGTTTGAGCACTATCACGATCACTCAGCAACGTCATAAATTGCATATTCGAAATTTCCTCAAAATTTTTATTAAATATGTTTATGTTTGAGCACTATCACGATCGCTTGTTAATCATATTGAGATTGGACCATTATTTAAGAAGTATTACGTGAAATTTTTAGTCGCTTTATCCAATGGGAACCTGGAGGGAAAATTAGTAAATCCGCGTAAATTGTATGCATGAATTTTTAAATTCAATCATATTATGTTGCAAGCTCATGGTTTTTATCTGACCTCAAATTACATGTTTTTAATCAAGTTTCACGCACAACTATTTCACGATATGCTTCGCAGGGTCTATGTACATTCAACTTATTCTATAACGAACTGATAGTTCTAGAATATATTAATGTACAAATTTGCTATGCTTTCTTAAAAATCATAACTACTTTTATACCGAACTAATATAAATTTAAAATTTTTAGAACGTAACACCTGAATTTTTTATAGAAAAATCCGTTAGAAAAAGAGCTGTATACTGCAATTATGCATATTTATTATATTTTGTAAACTTAATTTTACACACAATAATGCTATTTAATATGTGAACCATTAATAATATAAACTCTAGCTTTTTTTTATTTGAAATATTTCATATTCCTCTACTGAAAAATATGATCTACTTTTGAAATTGTGTGCATTTCTAATGGGTTTCTCATATGCGCTTACTCGACAAGTCAAACATTCGTTATCTAGATTAAAATTACCGCGCATCTCAAGGCCAAAATAAGCTCCGCCAAAAATTGGACCATCAGTAGAACTACAATAAATTGCTTACTCGGGTTCTTTCACACGACTTAAAATAGAATTTTGAATATTACCATTTTTCAATGAAAAAATAAAGCTCTCTTTGCAATACCTAGATTGATAACATATAGTTTATCCTAACCAACAGGATTATATCCACCAAGAATTTCATCAGTACCATTAACCTTAATAACTACAACAAGATTAGTTTGCGTATCGCATAAATTCCAAAATGAAGCAGCAGTAAAACCATCTCTGCTTCCACGAAGAAGTAATTTAAATTCATATGGATTATTTTTTGCTAAATACGTACAATTTTTCTTATCAATCCATGAAGCAATTTCTGCTGCATGTGCTTCGTTAATAACTGTTGAAAATGGTTCTACAATTCTGGTGGGTAATGTTGGGTTTAAAATTATTCGAGGTGGAAGAGCAGTAGAAGATATTGGTTCATTTGCCATATACTTTTTCATTATATCTTTCCAAAGTTTTTTTTCAAGAATTTGTTGAAAGGGTTGTACATTATTAATAATATCTTTACCAGACATTTGAAAATAACGGATATGAGGCAAACAATTTTGTAAAGTAGTCTTTAAAGCTGAAAAATTCTCGTGAGACCAATCTTCAGGATCGGATGGTAGACAAGAATTTTGCGCAATTCCCCATTTTATGATGTAATTCCAAATTTTTATTTCTTCCATTTGTAAATCAATTCGACTAATAAGTGAGACTAAAGTGTTTTCTTGAAGTGTGAAGAATTCTTCAGAATCAAAAATCTTATTCGGGTACTTACCAAAATATCATTACACCAGTTTTGTAAATCTTCAAGTTTATTATTCTGGAAACTTTCTTGATAAATGTGATTAAAATGTAAACGAAGCCAATGAGCTTCCTTTTCAATTAAGTAAGTTTGAAGTTGCTTGGCCAATTTATCCAAAAGAAATTGATAAGCAATAAGCATAAGCTCAAAAATAAACGATGCATCACGTTTTTCGAGCACTACTATTCCTCCATAGATGTAACTTTGTATAAAGTTATGTACATTAGATATCTTTTCATGACATAATAATTATGAATTTATGAATTGTAAAATAGTACAGAATAACTCACTTGATAATAACTTTAAAATGATGGATACAAACATGCTTTAAATTAAGTGTTTTGATATTATTCTCATCTTTACCAATATTCTTCAATTCATTGCGAAAATATAAAGATCTGTATTTTAAAATTGCTGAATGTGCTCGAAATATTTTTGCATTTGAAGATTCTCCAACATTAATAATAATATTAAAATCTTCTTTATCATCAAGAATTTCAAGTTAATTATTTGAAAGTTTTTCAAAGAATTTTAATGTCATTTTAGTCAAGTTTAAAATGTTAATTATTCGGTTAAAGCCATAATTGTACTTGCATAAAACTAATTCCGATTTTATACGTTATGAGTCACTAATAACAGTAGAGTTTACTAACTTCACCCCACACTTCCGATTGGTTCTATTAATTATTCACATATCGGAGTATCTGTTGTTACACTTGAAAATGTCCCTTCATTTAATGCTGATTATATGAAACATCCGATCATTCATACACAATCATAAGTATGATCTGGATGATCACGGGATAGACATTCGGAATCCTAAATTCATGCCCGCTCATATTACATTTGCCTTATTTAATCCTCTCTGTTAAGTCATACACGAACACTATTATTAGCCTACCATATCACTATAATTGTAGTCTTCATACTATAAACTATTTGTTTCTTGAATTCTTTGAGAGGTGAATTCCAAATGTGACACTGTGTTATCAATCAATTTTATAATTATACTCCGATAGTGAAGTGTGGAGAGAAATTAGTAAACTCATAACGAGTTTCTAATTTATAACTGTAGCGTAAGGTTACACACTATGGCAGTACAACAGTAATTGCTGATCATCTCAAAGAATTAACAAAAAGCGATATAATACAAAGTGGAATATATTTTATTGCTTGATAAAATAGTCAACTTTAATTGTTTATAACTATGTAACAGCTAACCAAATCAACTAAGCCGATATTTTAAAATCGGTTAATCCGACTATATCAATCGATCGTTTTTGGTGTATAAAAGCTATGAATATTGATTTTCATGATATCCATGCTAGTATTTAAAACAGTCGATTGTCTTCTCTGACTGTTTCTATGTATGGTCTTACTTCCCATATCAATTCATTAATTATCGCTAAGTATACTAACTAGGTTGTATTGTCTTATTTTTTAGCGGTCATACAAATTCTTAAAAAGTAATAAACCATTCAAAAAAGAAAAAAAATTTTTTCGATCTTTGTGGGCACAGAACAAGTTTATATACCTTATATCTCAGGAAGTTAATAATACATCAGTTAAGGTCTCATTGTATTTTGCACATATGATAATGATCTTATATCAAATTGTCAATCTATATTTCACTCTGTAATGCAATATTATTATAATTCATCTTAGAACTATTAAATAAAACTTTTATAATCAAATATATACAAGTTTCTAATATAAAAAATACTGTTTTGCAATTATAATAGTAATTATAATTGAAATTATATCAGAAATAATTTATGATTAAATTTTTTAATCAATTATATATATAAGCGTAAATAATTAATAACTATATAAGTCTAATCCTAATGAATTAAAACCTATTTACCTTCGCTGTTTACGAATGCTAATGGCGTCCTTGGCAACATCCAAAAGAGTATAAAAAGATAAAAAAAATTTATTATAAAGTGTGATATTGCAAAAAAATTTAACATTTTCAAGATGTTAAAAGGTAATTCTTCTAAAGATTGTATTTTTACATATGGGGGAGTCTATCGAAAAAGGACAAATTTTTTCTAAGTAAAAGTTTTCACAATATTGGGCTTAAATATTTTGGCAACTTTCTTATTATATCTATTTTTATTTTAATTCTTAGATAATCCTTAGCTGTTAGATTAATTTAAAAATTAAAAAAATTTTACTAAAAACGATTTGACCCTTTTTTATTGACTCACCGCATATTATAGTTATTTTAGAAAGAAACTTCTTTTGTATATTATAATTATTTTTAGAATTTGAAAAAGAACATCTTTTAATATTTAGCATTGAACAAATTAATAATGTGAAAACACTCTCATTAGCTATCCTATATAAAATAAACTTAGCATGTATCTTATCAAACTCTCTTAATATGTACTCGAGCGCTCTATTTTTAATTCTAAATACTATTCATTCTTAATTATATAGGATAGCTTATTTAATAAGCGTAAATGTGACTGCCATTATAAAAAACATCTCATCCTTTATAATATGGTGGTGATCCAAATGTGATAAATACATTTCCCACCAATGTCCCTGTTAAAGATTAATATTATTTGATTTCCAGAAACAGGATGTGCAGTCCTGCGTCATTCTTTAACTTACCAACTACAGCTTCTGTATTCGGTAACGGATATTTGTTATCCCAAGCTGTAACTGTGTAACTGAAAATCCAGTTATGATGCGATCCGTTTGCCTATCCTAACAATTTTGGCCAAAATTTATCTCTAAATCTAGTCAATAGTCACTGCATGTTTATTGAAAAAATAGGACAGAAAAATGAATAAATTAGATGAAATAAATTTGTCTTTTGTTTTTTTATTAGTCAATTATTTTATTTTATTAAAATAATAAATGTTTACAATTTTCATAACCAAGAAAAATTCTTTGCTTTCCTTCATTAGACTATTAAATAAGTATATAATCACGAGATATATAAAAGCATACAACCGTTATAAAATGGGGCCAAAAATAGGGCATTAGCAAAGTTGGTAAATATATAAATTTATTAATTAATTTCCACCAGGTATTTCTACGACATTTTTGCAAAAATTTTCACAAACTTGCAGATGTTTCTAATGAAATAAGAGCCAGAAGAAAGAAAGTTTGGTTCTTTATATTCTTGAAGATAGGAAAAAAATTATGCATAGTTGTGAATACAGAATCAACAGAATAGCTTCATAGAAATGGTAAATTGCAGTTTGCTACATAAATTAAATAAAATTAAAACGCTTGACATGGAAGACTAAATTTACTCAACATTAATAAATACATAAATATTTACTATATGGTATCAATAGCTTATTCATTAAGTCACATGATCAATGTTTAATCTGTAAATATTGAAGAATGCCTTACAGTACACCAATTGCTAATTGATCTTACAAAATTCTTTTTCTAGTAAAAATAAATCAAAAACCTAATTTAAGGCATTAATGAAAATAAGTACTGTACATCGAAACAATAAAGAAGTTTTTTATAAAATTTCTGTTCAGTGCTTTATTTTCAAGAGAATGAAATTTGTTGAGAGAACTAGGTTTACAAACTTCTTATAATTTAAATATACTGAACACTATCTCAACCATATTCTGGGTCGTCGTAATTTTTGCTTCAAAAAATAATTGATAGCTTAAAATGTCTCAAGTTCATTTGTGTTGATACTGATACAATCAATATTATAAATCGTTTACGCAAGATTATTTACTAAAAGCTTAAAAAAAAGCACTAACACAAAGGAAAAAAACTTTGTATTAAATGTAAAAATTATTAAAAAATATTTTTAATAATAACGGTCGCTCTCAAGCGTCTCATTTAATGAGTCAAAAAGGGACGGGAAATAAATTTTACTTAGTGGAAAATATTCAAGATTGATTAAGCGTTTTATCCTTAAGATGATGATGCGTAACTTTAGAAAGCTTATTACGTAATAAAAACATTTTTTATTAGTAAAAGATATTAAATGAGTTTTCATTTCATCAACTGACTTTTTATAACAAACCAACTTTTATTTTTATACCAGCCTTGAAAATTTTCAATTAACATTCAAGAACTTTGCATGGGTCTTCATTCATGGAATCATCAAATTACTATTTTACTTCTCGCATTAGCAAGTTTATGAAAATAAAGTTCGGGAAGCCCAAAATAGAATAACAAATTTCTTTTGTAATTTTGATGTCGAATTTGATAAATAATAGAAGAATCAAAAGGGACCGCTCAAGTATCGATTTCAATGTTTATTTGGAATGATTATAATAAATGATGCTTGAAAAGATTTCAGTAACGTCATAAATTGCATATTTGAATTTTCATCAAAAATTTTTATGTAAATATAATTATGTTTGAGCACTATTATATTGAGATTGACCCTGAGTACGACCAATATTTGAAAAGTATTATGTGAAATTTTTAGTCATTTCGTCTAATTTGGAGGGAAAATTAGTAAATCCGCGAAATTATATGCTTGAACTTTTAAATTAAATCATATCATGTCGCAATTTATAACTACTAATTGTGATTTTTCTCATTATCTGGCCTCAAATTACATGTTTTTAATCAAGTTTTACGCACAACTATCTCACGATATGCTTCGCAGGGTCTACGCACATTCAAATTTCTCAATAGCTAACTGATGGTTATAGGATATATTAATGCTTTCTTAAAATTCATACTTATTTTTTATACCGAACTATTATAAATTTAAAATTTTTAGAACATGACACTTGAACTCTTTATAGAAAAATTCGTCAGAAAAAGAGCTGTATACTGCAATTATGCATATTTATTATATTTTGTGAATTAAACAGTTAATAAAATATTTATTCATAATTTTACACATAATAATGCTATTTAATATGAACTAATTAATAATATAAACTCTATTTTTTTTTATTTGAAATATTTCATATTCCTCTACTGTAAAATATGATCTACCATAGGAATCGTGTGCAGTTGCATTTCTAATTGGTTTTTCGTATGCGCTATTTCGACTAGTCCAACATTTGTAATCTGGATTAAAATTACCTCCCATGGCAAGGCCAAAATAAGTTCCGCCAAAAATTAGACCATCAGAATGACAATAAATTGCTTTCTCGGGTTCTTTCACGCGACTAAAAATAGAATTTTGAATATTGCCATTTTTCAATGAAAAAATAAAGCTATATTTGCATTCCTTATAGAACTTATCCGTAACTGGTTTATCCCACCCAATAGGATTATATCCACCAAGAATTTCATCAGTGCCTTTAACCTTAATAACTACAACAAGATGTGTTTGCTTATTGCATAAATTCCAAAATGAAGTGACAGTAAAACCATCTCTGCTTCCACGAAGAAGTAATTTAAATTCATATGGATTATCCGTTACTAAATACGTATTATCTTTCTTATCAATCCATGAAACAATTTCTGCTGCATGTGCTTCATTAATAACTGTTGAAAATGGTTCTACAGTTCTGGTGGGTAAAGTTGGTTTTAAAATTATTCGAGGTGGAAGAACAGTAGAAGATATTGGTTCATTTGCCATATACTTTTTCATTATATCTTTCCAAAGTTTTTTTTCAAGAATTTGTTGATAAGGTTGTACATTATTAATAATATCTTTACCCGACATTTGAAAATAACGGATGTGAGGCAAGCAATTTTGTAAAGTAGTCTTTAAAGCTGAAAAATTCTCGTGAGACCAATCTTTAGGATCGGATGGTAGACCAGGATTTTGTGCAATTCCCCATTTTATGATGTTATTCCAAATTTTTACTTCTTCCATTTGTAAATCATTTCGACTAATAAGTGAGACTAAAGAGTTTTCTTGAAGCGTGAAGAATTCTTCAGAATCAAAAATCTTATTTGGGTACTTTACCACAAAATCATTACACCAGTTTTGTAAATCTTGAAGTTTATTATGTTGAAAACTTTTTTGATAAATGCGATTAAAATGTAAACGAAGCCAATGAGCTTCCTTTTCAATTAAGTAAGTTTGAAGTTGCTTGGCTAATTCATCCAAAAGAAATTGATAAGCAATAAGCATGAGTTCAAAAATAAATGATGCATCATGTTTTTCGAGCACTACTATTCCTCCATAGATGTATCTTGTATAAAATTATGTTATTAAATATCTTTTCGTAACATAATAAATTATGAATTATGAATTGTAAAATAGTATAGAATAACTTACTTGATAATAACTTCAAATTGTTGGATAAAAACATGCTTTAAATTAAGTGTTTTGATATTATTTTCATCTTTACCAACATTCTTCAATCCATTGCGAAAATATAAAGATCTTTACTTTAAAATTGCTGAATGTGCTCGAAATATTTTTGCATTTGGTGATTCGCCAACATTAATAATAATATTAAAATCTTCTTTATCATCAAGAAGTTCAAGATAATTATTTGAAAGCTTTTCAAAGAATTTTAATGCCATTTAATCAAGTTTAAAATTTTAATTATTCGGTTAAAGACATTTGTTTGCATGATACAAATCCCATTTTATACGTTATGGGACACACTAATAACTATAACGGTAGGTTACACTCTGTGGCAGTACAACAGTAATTGTTAATTTAACAATGGCTTTATGCAGAATTCATAGAATTATTTGTCGCACTTTTTGCAAAAATCGATATACAAAGTAATTTTTTAAGTTTGGGATATATTTGTTTATAACTATGTAACAGCTAATCTAAACTTACCAAATCAACTAAGCCGGTTAAGCCGCCTATTTCGAATCGATCGCTTTTGGTGTATTAAGTTATCCATGCTAGTATTTAAAAATAGTCGACTGTTTCTATGTATTGTTTTACTATCTGCGTTAATTCATTAATTAACGCCAAGTAGACTATAATTACTAGATTGTATTGCCTTATTTTTTAGCGGTTATACAAATTCTTAAAAAGTAATAGACCATTCAAAAAGGAAAAGAAATCAAGTTTTTTTTGATCTTTGTGGGCACAGAACAAGTTTATATGCCTTATATCTCGGAAGTTCATAATATATCAGTTACGGTCTCACTGAATTTTGCACATATGATAATGACCTTATATCAAATTGTCAATTTATATTTCATATTGTAATGTACGTATTATTATAATTCATCTTAGAAGATTAAATTTAACTTTTATAATCAAATATATACAGCATTTAATATAAAAATACTAGTTTGCAAAATATAATAGTAAATTTATTATAACAGAAATAATTTTGATTAAGTTATAATCAACTATATAAGCGTAAATAATTAACGATATAAGTCTAATGCTAATGAATTAAAACCATTTAACTTCGCTGTTTACGATAATGGCGTCCTTGGCAACATCCCAAAAGTGTATAAAAAAATAAATAAATAAATTTAACAGTTTATTTTTTTTTTTTTATAATAAAGTATTTTGTGATATTGCAAAAAAAATTTATCATTTTCAAGATGCTAAAAGGTAACTCTTCTAACGATTGTATATTTGTATACAGTATTTTGATTATTTTTAGAATTTTGAAAAAGATATTTAGCATTGAACAAATTAATAATGTGAAAACACTCTAATCAGCTATCCTATATAAAAAATAAACTTAACATGTATCTTATCAAACTCTCTTAATATGTATCTGAGCGTTCTATTTTAGTTCTAAAAACTACATAGTTCTTAATTTTGTGGGATAGCCTATTTCAGAGATTTATGGCTGTCTCTTATAATAAGCGTAAACAACAGCACCAACATATATGTTTTTATATAAAACATCCCATCCTTTATAATATGGTTGTGATTTACTATTATTTTCTATAATATTTCTAAATTCGATTTCACTGGTCCTCCAAATGTGATAAATGCATTTCCCACCAATGCCCCTATTATGGTTAATATTATTTGATTTCCAATAAACAGGATGTACACCCTTGCGTCATTCTTTAACTTACCAACTACAGTTTCTGTATTCAGTAACGGATATTTATTATTCCAAGCTGTAACTGAAATCCAGTTATGATGCGATCCATTTACCTATCCTAACAGTTTTTGGCCATTATTATTGCTCGTCTCGTCGTGTGCCCCTTCCTCGCACACAACAGTCGTGACCAACCCTTCCTATAGTCACGTCCTCTTCCTGTCTCTAATCACGTAATTCAGTATGGGATAGGGTCGCGGAACAAGCCGCAGGACGTCACGTGAGCAGAACTCTTCGAGCATCGTGGTCTTTCTTTTTCCTTCTTCTTTCTTCATCCCTCTTTCTCCCCCTTTACTTCTTTCCTTTCGGGAGTGGTGGGGGG
>QKWP01000143.1:359399-377150 GCA_003550325.1 Gigaspora rosea | reverse complement strand
ATTGCAAGAGTTGGGAGTCAGTATGGTGTTCTTGTAAAGTCGTTTACCAATACCACTTTACTCAATTCCTATTATTCCTATATATATATTTAGGACCGACTACAAAGCCTATATACGATGTTTATTCTTGAAGGCTTGGAAATACTCCTTCGCTTGATAAGAAACAAATAGCAACAAAGAAAAAACTGGCTTGTTCTTGCGACGGTGCTGGACGCAATGTCGAGCAGAAAACTCAAAGAACGAAGGAAATCGATACAGATCATCAGGTTACTCAAATACCATTTCGTCATACCTGATCTGCAGTCACATGAAGGGTCCGGTGACTCGCAATAATGTCCCGCCTTGTGACTTCGTTCACAAGCGGATCATAATTAAGGTTAATTTGGGCCGGAAACAGGTGAAGGATCGATTCTCTAAATCTAGTCAATAGTTATTGTATGTTTATTGAAAAATAGAACAGACAAATGAATAAATTAGATGATATGAATTTGTCATTTTTTTTTATAAGTCAAATATTTTATTTGATTAAAATAATAATGTTTACAGTTTTCCTTACAGAAGAAAAAATTCTTTGCTTTCCTTCATTAAATTATTAATATCTATATAAAAAAAGGTTATAAAAAGCATACAACCAATATAAAATGGTGGCAAAAAATAGGGAAATATCAAAGGTTGGTTAATATATAAATTTATTAATTAATTTCTATTAGATATTTCTGCGCCATTTTTACAAAAAATTTCACAAAACTTGCAGATGTTTTTAATGGAATAAGAGTCAGAAAGAAGAAAATTCGTTCTTTATATTCTTGAAGAAGGAAAAAAATTATGCATAGTCATGAATACAGAATCAACAGAATAGCTTCATAGAAATGGTAAATTGCAGTTTGCTTGCTGCATAAATTTAAATTAAATTGAAACCTTGACATGGAAGACTAAATTTACTACCTTAATCACTACATTAATAAATAAACATTTACTATATGGCATCAATAGTCTTCTCATGACCAATGTTCAATCTGTAAATATTGAAGAATGCCTTACAGTACACCAATTGCTAATTGATCTTACAAAGTTCTGTTTCTACAGTAGTAAAAATAAATCAAAATCCTAATTGAAGGCATTAATGAGAATAAGTACTGTACATCGAAACAATAAAGAAGTTTTTTATAAAATTTCTGTTCAGTGCTTTATTTTCAAGAGAATGAAATTTGTTGAGAGAACTTGGTTTACAAACTTCTTATAATTTAAAAATACTGAACCCTATTTCAACCATATTCTGGGTCGTAATTTTTTTCTCCTCAAATTACATGTTTTTAATCAAGATTTACGCACAACTGTCTCGCGATATGCTTCGCAGGGTCTATGCACATTCAACTCTCTCAATAGCTAACTGATGGTTCTAGATATATTAATGCACAAATTTGCTATGCTTTCTTATAATTCATAACTATTTTTATATCAAACTATTATAAATTTAAAATTTTTAGAACGTGATACTTGAATTCTTTTCGTCAATTATGCATATTTATTATATTTTGTAAACTAAACAGTTAGTAAAATATTTTTCATAATTTTACATATAATAATACTATTTAATATGAACTAATTAATAATATAAACTCTAGTTTTTTTTTATTTGAAATATTTCATATTCCTCTACTGAAAAATATGATTTACCATTGGGATCGTATGCTGCTGCATTTCTAATTGGTTTTTCATATGCACTCTGTTTACGAGTCCAACATTTGTTATCTAGATTAAACTTATCCATCACGGCAAGGCCAAAATCTCCGCCACCAAAAATTGGACCAAGATAAGAATTACAATAAATTGCTTTCTCGGGCTCTTTCACGCGGCTAAAAATAGAATTTTGCATATTACCATTTTTCAAGGAAAAAATAAAGCTATCTTCACAATATTTAGTTTTAGGTACCCAACTATTTGGTTTATCCCACCCAATAGGATTATATCCACCAAGAATTTCATCAATGCCTTTAACCTTAATAACTAAAACAAGATGTGTTTGCTTATTGCATAAATTCCAAAATGAAGTGGCAGTAAAACCATCTCTGCTTCCACGAAGAAGTAATTTAAATTCATATGGATTATCCGTTACTAAATATGTCCATGAAACAATTTCTGCTGCATGTGCTTCGTTAATAACTGTTGAAAATGGTTCTACAGTTCTGGTGGGTAAAGTTGGTTTAAAATTATTCGAGGTGGAAGAACAGTAGAAGATATGGTTCATTTGCCATATACTTTTTCATTATATCTTTCCAAAGTTTTTTTTTCAAGAATTTGTTGATAAGGTTGTACATTATTAATAATATCTTTACCCGACATTTGAAAATAACGGATGTGAGGCAAGCAATTTTGTAAAGTAGTCTTTAAAGCTGAAAAATTCTCGTGAGACCAATCTTTAGGATCGGATGGTAGACCAGGATTTTGTGCAATTCCCCATTTTATGATGTTATTCCAAATTTTTACTTCTTCCATTTGTAAATCATTTCGACTAATAAGTGAGACTAAAGAGTTTTCTTGAAACGTGAAGAATTCTTCAGAATCAAAAATCTTATTTGGGTACTTTACCAGAAAATCACTACACCAGTTTTGTAAATTTTCAAGTTTATTATGTTGAAAACTTTTTTGATAAATGCGATTGAAATGTAAACGAAGCCAATGAGCTTCCTTTTCAATTAAGTAAGTTTGAAGTTGCTTAGCCAATTCATCCAAAAGAAATTGATAAGCAATAAGCATGAGTTCAAAAATAAATGATGCATCATGCTTTTCAAGCACGACTATTCCTCCGTAGATGTATCTTTGTATAAATTATGTACATTAGATATCTTTTCGTAGCATAATAAATTATGAATTATGAATTGTAAATTACTTACTTGATAATAACTTCAAAATGTTGGATATAAACATTCTTTAAATTAAGTGTTTTGATATTATTTTCATCTTTACCAATGTTCTTCAATTCATTGCGAAAATATAAAGATCTGTATTTTAAAATTACTGAATGTGCTCGAAATATTTTTGCATTTGGAGACTCGCCAACATTAATAATAATATTAAAATCTTCATTATCATCAAGAAGTTCAAGATAATTATTTGAAAGTTTTTCAAAGAATTTTAATGTCATTTTAATCAAGATTAAAATTTTAATTATTCGGTACTTGCATAATACTAATTCCGATTTTATACTGTAAAGGTAAGGTTACACAATATGGCAGTACAACAGTAATTGGTGATCTTCAATGCAGGCCAGTCATTGGTCATTTCACGGCCAAATGACTTGAGAAGGCCATTTAACTCTGGTTAATCGATTATCTAATACTTTTAGCCAATCAATATTTATTATTGTTCTTCGTAAAATAAAACGTTACTAGATGCTATCTAATAAACATGATAAATAACTGGCATTTGTATTTTGGCTAAATTACTAGGTCATTTCCAGACCAGTTACAAAACGACATTCTAATCGAATTATAAGATGATATGAAGTAGTGATTTGAACAAGTTGGACTACAATCAGTTAACCGACCCGAACTGAATAATTTTCGGGTAAATGGTTGAGTAAATGCTTAATAGGTTGACCCGAACAACCGGTTGAGTAAATGCTTAATCGGTTGACAAATTGTAATTGACATCATAAATGAGCAAAGGTCCCGAAAAGTTCTGAAATGAAAATGAATGAACGTAGTAGACAAGCAAAAAGTCGAGACAAAAATTTGAGTAAACGTCTGAGAATTCCCGAAAGTAAAACGTGAAGTAATCTTAATCGGTTGCAATCGGTTGACGCCAAATATTTCGGTTCTGTTAACCGATTAAGGAAAATTTTTCGGTTCAAATCTCTTGTATGAAGTGATTAAAAAAAAACACTAAACAAAAAAAAAATAATGTATTTACTTTTTTTGAAAAAATAAAAAAAAGTTCGTGAATAATAATTTACTTATTTAAAATGATATAAATCATTTTCGAATTTACAAATGGCATGTTAATTAATAATCAACGTGAATTGAGAAATGATGCGAACATATGTATTATTTAAAACATGCATTATACAAGTTTTCCGTGATCGGTAGAATGTCAACTCTATGCAAAATGATTGAATCACCTCAAAAGATCGGTCATTTTGAGGTCATTTGAAGTCATTTGAAAAATTGGCAAATGACCAGGTCATTTACCATCCCTGCTTCAATGTAATGTTTAATTTTTACAATTTAACAAATGGCAATATGCAAAGTTCATAGAATTCAAAAATATTATTTGTCTCACTTTTTGTAAAAATCGATATACAAAGTAATTTAAAGTTTGGAATATATTTTATTGGCTTGATAAATAGTCATCATTATTTGTTCAATTAGATCTTGTGCATCTTTTTTGTTCTTGTGATAGTCGCTGGTTTTTTTATCGTTTATAATTATGTAACATCTAACCTAAATTTATCAAATCAACTAAGCCGATATTTAAAACTCGGTTAAACCCACTATTTCGAATCGATCGCATTTGGTGTATAAAGTTATTTTCATGATATCCATGCTAGTATATTTAAAAATAGTCGATGACTGTTCCTATTATGGTTTTACAATCTACGTCAATTCATTAATTAACGCCAAGTAGATTATAATTACTAGATTGTATTGGCTTATTTTTAGCGGTTATACAAATTCTTAAAAAGTTTTTTTTCGATCTTTGTGAGCACAGAACAAGTTTATATGCCTTATATCTCGGGAAGTTCATAATACATCAGTTACGGTCTCACTGTATTTTGCACATATGATAAGACCTTATATCAAATTGTCAATTTATATTTCACTCTGTAATGTACATATTTTTATAATTAATCTTAGAACTTAAATAAGCTTTTTATAATCAAATATATACAGCATCTAATATAAAAATACTAGTTTGCAAAAATAATACAGTAGTAAATTTTATAAATTAAATTATAACAGAAATAATTTTGATTAAGTTTTTAATCAATTATATAAACGCAAATAATTAACTATATAAGTTTAATACTAATGAATTAAAACCCATTTAACTTCACAGTTTCGAATGATGATGGTGCCTTGCAAAAAATAAATAATTCAACAGTTTATTTTTTTTTTATTATTATTATAAAGTATTGTGATATTGCAAAAAAATTTAACATTTTCAAGACACTAAAAGGTAACTCTTCTAACGATTTTACTTTTGTATATTATGATTATTTTTAGAATTTTGAAAAGATTTTTAGCATTGAGCAAATTAATAATGTGAAAACACTTTAATTAGCTATCCTATATAAAATAAACTTAACATGTATCTTATCAAACTCTCTTTAATATGTATCTGAGCGTTCTATTTTTAATTCTAAAAACTATGTCATTCTTAATTTTGTGGGATAGCCTATTTCAGAGATTTATGGCCGTCTCTTATAATAAGAGTAAATGTGACTGTCACCAGCACCAGCATATGTGTTTTTGTAAAAAACATCACATCCTTTATAATAAGGTGGTGATTTACTATTATTTTCTATAATATTTTTAATTCGATTTCACTGGTCCTCCAAATGTGATATATGCATTTCCCACCAATGCACCTATATTATTTGATTTCCAGTAAGCACCTTGCGTCATTCTTTAACTTACCAACTACAGTTTCTTTATTCGGTAACGGATATTTGTAATTCCAGGCTGTAACTGAAATCCAGTTTTAATGCGATCCTAACAGTTTTCGGCCAAAATTAAGGTTAATTTGGGCCGGAAACAGTTAAAGGATCGCTTCTCTAAATCTAGTCAATAGTTACTGTATGATAGGACAGAAAAATGAATAAATTAGATGAAATAAATTTGTCTTTTTTTTATTAGTCAAATATTTTATTTTATTAAAATAATAAATGTTTACAATTTTCCTAACCAGTAGAAAAAATTTTTGCTTTCCTTCATTATACTATTAAATAAGTATATAATAAAGAGATATACAAAAGCATACAACCGCTATAAAATGATGGCCAAAAAAATAGGGCAATAGCAAAGGTTGGTAAATATATAAATTTATTAAATTAATTTCTATCAGGTGTTTCTACGGCATTTTTGCAAAAATTTTCACAAAACTTGCAGATGTTTCTAATAAAATAAGAGCCAGAAGTATTGATTCTTTATATTCTTGATGATAGGAAAAAAATAATGCATAGTCGTGAATACAGAATCAACAGAATGTCTTTCATAGAAATAAATTGAAACATGTGACATAATTTACTATCTTAAACTAGTGCTGCAAGCCGGCCCAGCCGCGGTTTAAATTGCTGCGTCACAGCCGCGGTTATGGCGCAGTAAATATTTCGTAAACAAGTTTTTGTAGCGTTTTTTTTGCATAATCTAAATTAATAGATGCTCTTTATAGTCACAAATTAAATAATAAATAAAAATTATCCCAAGAACACAAAGAAAATTTATCCTAGATGCCGCACAAAAAATGCACAGCAAAACAACAAATTTCTACTAATGAACTCATTAAGTGAAAAATGTTCTTGAGCTAATTTTATTACAGAGTAAACCTATCACTTAATTTTCGGCCAAATTTAAGAATTTTGAATATCATCGGCCCAAATTACAGCTGGTTTGGAACATCTTGTAAAAAATTAATTGGTCGGATATTTTCCGATTCGATAACAGATAAGTTTGTGGTCTCGGTAAGCACATCCAAATCAAAACTTATCGAATCAGTAAATTTATCATCTGTCTCTTAATTTATGAAAACAGCTGTAATGTAGGCCGATGATCTTCAAAATTCTTAATTTTGGCCGAATAATTATATTTTTTGATTTTTTTTTTTTTAGCTATAAAACGGTAATATATTAAGAAATAAGTTTATTTATAATAAAATTAGCTCAGGAATATTTTTCATTAATGAGTATCGACAGTTTCATTAGTAGAATCTTATATAATTTTGCCTTACTATATTTTTGCCGTGCATTTTTTGTGTAGCATCTAGGACAAATTTTCGTGGTGTTCTTGGAGTCATATTTTAGTGTGTAACTATAAAGAGCGTTCATTAACGTAGTTAATACAAAAAATTCGCCACAATGGCTTGTTTATAAAATTTTTATTGCGCCACAGCTGGACCGGCTGAACTGGCTAAGCAGGCTTGCGGCACTATTTAAACATCAAGCCTATTCATTAAATTTGATGATCTGCGTTAATAATCGATCGAATTAATTAATGTTCAATCTGTAAACATTGAACAATGCTTATAGTACGCCAATTGACTAATTGCTTAATTAGTTTTTGCCTTGACAGTGATCTTATGGACACGTTACTTTGGGGTGCGCGGTATACTATCTGTTATGTAAATCAAGATTTTAAGTGATTATTAATAGATGAACTACGTAATATATTTTTTATATATAAAATCGTGATTTACTTCTTTATATGCATGTGTGGTTTATCTTTTCTTAGCTGGAAAATTTTACAACTAAGCGATTCTTACACATAGTTTTTACAAAGTTACGAGATTTTCTTTTTGCCATTTATTGAAACCAAATTTTTTCTGTCACTTTCTAAACGAGCAAATTTTTACTTAAATTAATCGAACAAAATGAATAAATTGATAATTCTTTCAACTAAAATATAAATTTTGCTTCGTAACTTTGTTCTTTGGAACATAATACTTATCTGTACAAAATTTGGATTCGAAGCAATCAATTTTAAAAGTTGTGCATCTAAATAAAGATTTGAACTTGCGTGTTAAAATACCTTGTAATCGATATTGTTACGCAACATTTCAAAAAAATATCTTCAATAATAAATTTTATATGATACCACGTATAGGTTTGATATACATAGTATACCGCGAACTCCAACATTACTTGCTGTGACCCATAATGTCATTTTCATAGAAAAGATCGAACCAAAAATGACGCGTAACAGATCTATGGTAGAAATTGCAAAATTATAATTGATAAACAAAATAGCGATTGAATTCTAGCTAACTCGATATTCACAATAAACAAACATCTATTAATAATTGTATATATATATGAAAAGTGTATCGACACAATAAAGAAGCCTTTTTTTATAAAATTTCTGTACGGTGGTTTATTTTCGAGAGAATAAAATTTTTAGAGCGACCTAAGTTTGCAAACCTTCTTGTAATTTAAAATATACTGAACCCTATTTCAAAAACCATAGTCTGGCCGTAATTTTTACTTCAAAAAAATTGACAACACTTAAAATATCTTAAGTTCATTTTTGTTGACACTGATACAATCTATATTTGATAAACTTGCAAACATTCCGGAAGAAGTAACCATCCAAGTAGTACGAGAAAAAAGATTCACGCAAAAATTAAGCCATCGTCCAGAATCTATCAAAATCAAATCACGCCCAAAAAGTTAATTTACTAGTAGAAGAAAGCAAGTTGGGTAAATGAAAAAAATAGACATCTACATAACATTATTTACTAAAAGCTTAAAAAACGCTAAATCAAAGGAACAAAACGTTGCATTAAATGTAAAATTATTATTAAAAACTTTTTTTAATAATAATGGTCACTCAAAAATGCTTCAATCAATGAGTCAAAAGTATCGGGGAATAAATTTTATTTTAGTGTAATATATTCAAGATTGATTAAACGTATTTATCATTAAAATAATTATACATAACTTGATAAAGTTTATTATCGTAAACAATTTTTATTAGTAAAAGATATTAAATGAGTTTTTCATTTCACTCAACTTTTTTTTTTATATGATACCTACCTTGAAAAATTTTGCAATCAATAGGGCATTCAAAGATATCGTTCAAGAAACTTTGCTGTGGGTCTTCATTCATAACATCAACGAATTACAATTTTACTTCTCACATTATTAAGCTTTTATGAAAATAAAAATCGGGATGCCCAAAATACAATAACGAATATTTTTTGTAATTTTGATGACGAATTTGATAAATAATAGAAGAATCAAAAAGGGACTGCTCAAGTGTCGATTTCAATATTTATTTGGATTGATCATAATTTATGAGCACTATTACGATCACTCACTAATCTTATTGAAATGATGCTTGAAAAGATTTCAGTAACGTCATAAATTGCATATACGAATTTTCATAAAATTTTATATAAATATTATTATGTTTTGAGCGCTATTACATAGAGATTGACGCCTGAGAATGACCAATATTTGAAAAGTATTACGTGAAATTTTCAGTCGCTTCGTCCAATGGGAATTTGGAGGGAAAATTAGTAAATCCGCGAAATTATATGCTTGAACTTTTAAATTCAATCATAATATGTCGCAATTTATAGTTATTAATTGTGATTTTTCTCATTATCTGACCTCAAATTACATGTTTTTAATCATTGATTTTTTTACTAACAAGCAAAATGTTGAGTTTCAAAAAAATGCTGACTACGATTTTTTAGGTATTCATAGTTCGACTAGCAATACGGGCAATATGCTTACAAGTTTTACGCACAACTATCTCACGATATGCTTCACAGGGTCTATGTACATTCAACTTTTTCTATAGCGAACTGATGGTTCTAGAATATATTAATGTACAAATTTGCCATACTTTCTTAAAATTCATAACTATTTTTATACCGAACTATAATAAATTTAAATTTTTAGAACGTGATACCTGAATTCTTTATAGAAAGACTCCAGAAAAAGAGTTGTATACTGCAATTATCCATATTTATTATATTTTGTAAACTAAACAGTTAGTAAAATATTTAACACATAATAATGCTATTTATATGTGAACTAATTAATAATATAAAAACTTTAGCTTTTTTTTATTTGAAATATTTCATATTCCTCTATTGAAAAATATAATCTACTTGAAATTGTGTGCATTTCTAATGGGTTATTCATATGCGCTCAATTGACGAGTCCAACATCCGTTATCTAGATTAAAATTATCGTACATGGCAGGCCAAATTGAAATACGCCAAAAACTGGATCATGATCAGATCTACAGTAAATTGCTTCCTCCGGTTGCTTCACGCGACTTAAAATCGATTTTTGAATATTGCCATTTTTCAATGAAAAAATAAAGCTAACATTGCAATGCCTATTTTGATAATTATCTTGTTTATCCCACCCAACAGGATTATATCCACCAAGAATTTCATCAGTGCCTTTAACCTTAATAACTACAACAAGATTAGTTTGCTTATAGCATAAATTCCAAAATGAAGTATTTGTAAAACCATCTCTGCTTCCACGAAGAAGTAATTTAAATTCATATGGATTATCAGTTACTAAATACGTACTATCTTTCTTATCAATCCATGAAGCAATTTCTGCTGCATGTGCTTCGTTAATAACTGTTGAAAATGGTTCTACAATTCTGGTGGGTAATTTTTGGTTTTAAAATTATTCGAGGTGGAAGAACAGTAGAAGATATTGCTTCATTTGCCATATACTTTTTCATTATATCTTTCCAAAGTTTTTTTTCAAGAATTTGTTGATAAGGTTGTACATTATTAATAATATCTTTACCAGACATTTGAAAATAACGGATGTGAGGCAAGCAATTTTGTAAAGTGGTCTTTAAAGCTGAAAAATTCTCNGTTAATAACTGTTGAAAATGGTTCTACAATTCTGGTGGGTAATTTTTGGTTTTAAAATTATTCGAGGTGGAAGAACAGTAGAAGATATTGCTTCATTTGCAATATACTTTTTCATTATATCTTTCCAAAATTTTTTCTCAAGAATTTGTTGATAGGGTTGTACATTATTAATAATATCTTTACCAGACATTTGAAAATAACGGATATGAGGCAAACAATTTTGTAAAGTAGTCTTTAAAGCTGAAAAATTCTCGTGAGACCAATCTTCAGAATCGGATGATAGACCAGGATTTTGTGCAATTCCCCATTTTATGATGTAATTCCAAAGTTTTACTTCTTCCATTTGTAAATCATTTCGACTAATAAGTGAAACCAAAGCGTTTTCTTGAAGCGTAAAGAATTCTTCAGAATCAAAAATCTTATTTGGGTACTTTACCAAAAAATCATTACACCAGTTTTGTAAATCTTGAAGTTTATTATGTTGAAAACTTTTTTGATAAATGCGATTGAAATGTAAACGAAGTCAATGAGCTTCCTTTTCAATTAAGTAAGTTTGAAGTTGCTTGGCTAATTCATCCAAAAGAAATTGATAAGCACTAAGCATGAGCTCAAAAATAAATGATGCATCATGTTTCGAGCACGACTATTCCTCCATAGATGTATCTTTGTATAAAGTTATGTACATTAGGCTATACAAACTGAATTTTCTGGTTCTCATAACCGGCGGGTCATATTTTGAAAATTTTTGAAAAAATTTTTATATGTTTTAATAGGCGGGTAGGATTTCAAAAAAAATTTTTTTAAAAATTTTATAAATTTAAAATTTTTTATATATAAAATTTTTAAATAAAAGTCCGGGCGGGCGGGTCATTTTTTTTGTCTCATGTTATGAGAACCAGAAAATTCAGTTTGTATAGCCTTAGAAATCTTTTCGTAACATAATAAATTATGAATTATGAATTGTAAAATAGTTCAGAATAACTTACTTGATAATAACTTCAAATTGTTGGATATAAACATGCTTTAAACTAATTGTATTGATATTATTCTCATCTTTACCAATATTCTTCAATTCATTGCGGAAATATAAAGATCTGTATTTTAAAATTGCTGAATGTGCTCGAAATATTTTTGCATTCGGAGATTCTCCAACTTTAATAATAATATTAAAATCTTCATTATCATCAAGAAGTTCAAGATAATTATTTGAAAGTTTTTCAAAGAACTTTAATGCCATTTTAGTTAGTAAAGTTTAAAATTTTAATTATTCGGTTAAAGACAATAATTATACTAATTCCGATTTATACGTTATGTAAAGGTAAGGTTACACACTATGGCAGTACACAGTAATTGGTGATCATCATTGTAATGAGGAGTGTCCGGTCGGAATACGTCGGAGTGCATCGGAATTAAGGTCGGCTGGATCGGAATTGATCAGTTTTGCCCCAAAATCATAAAAAATTTTACTAATGAAATCATATCCATTCATTAAGTAATAAATGCCCAGCTGATAATTTTGCTATAGAACTTGCTAACAACTTGGGCTAAACGCCGACCTAGATCCGACACATCTAACCCGGAATTTTGGGGACCCTCCTGTAAAATTCGTTAGTTTTATTATTAATGGCTATCCGTTTGCTGTACTAAATTTAGTACAAAATACTGAATTTAGTACAGTTATAAAATTTAAATTTTGAAAAATTTTTCTTATTAACCTTAAATTAAATTTATATAATATATATAAATATATATTTATATTTTATTTTGGTATATTTAAAAGTTAGCTAATTCAACAAAAGTTATATTTTGCAAGTTTAAAAAAATTTTGTAAATTGATAATTTTATTAAACATAATATACCATTTTTACACTTTTAACGCTTATAAATGATTGTTAGCGCTTGGTGTTACTCTAAATTACTTTTTCTGGGGGTCGTCTAAAGCCATGTACCCACGTGACATTTTCGTGTAAATCAACCAAACGGAGGGGACGGCTAAAGCCAAGTAAATCACGAGATTTCCCAATAATCGATGATCATCGGGTAATTGTGGGGTACACTAAAATAATTTTTTTCGCTAGCAATCCAATTATACCTGAATTTTTTACGTCACGTCACACTAAATAAGAGATCACCCCTGATTTATAAAAAAATTCGCTCTGCCATCTGATTATTTTTTTTATCAAAATAAATCAATAAAATAAATGGACATTAACAAGGCGGAAGAATTAAATAATCCAAGCAAGATTTTAGAAGCAACCGAAAATGATGTAATATTTTTAGAGACATGCGAAAGTGATAAAGAGAACTTGGAAAGTTTACGGCATGTAACAGTAAAGCTTTTTTTTTTTTTTTTTGTAACAGTAAAGCTTTATTTTAGTAACGAATAGGATTTTATATTTACTAATATAAAATAAATAGAAAGTATCTTATAAATCTCCCACGAACATTGAAATTAAGTCATATGTATCATCACAACTTACCCCTAATCAAAGGCGCGTCCTTCTTTTTAATGTTAGCTATTCATTTAAGGTTTCAATAGACGACTTTGATAAGGAATAGTGGCCCCTTGTTGATAATTTTTGGACCAGATATAGTTTCAGAAATCATAACAAAGGTAATAAGATGACTATATTCACATGCCAGTTTACCAAACACAATCTATCGAGTACACGTAAGGAAGGATTACCGAACGAAAAAAGACGAAAAACCAAGGTTCGTCCGCCAAACCTATGCCAAGCAAAAATTAGAGTTTTAAGGTTAGTTACAGAGCAGAAGATCCTCATTGAACGATTCCAAGGTAGCCCCGATCATGCCCATACCATTGAAGAAAGTGAGAAATTGAAACGCTCTCACGTTATCCGAAACATAGTAGAAAAGGAAGCAGTTAAAAATTACCTCCCGCTGGTAATTGTCAGTGCAATTAAATAGTATGCTGCTGAGGAGTTGAATCTTGGAGATAGCATAAAGGAGTTGCGATGAAAGGAGGTTTATAATATTAAATGTAAAGTTCGTAAACCACAAAACACATTTTTTACTGGTAATTTAAGTATAGAGTTGGACGTTGATGAATCTATTACTTTTTTGAAAAGTAAAGGGTATCAAGTAGAACGCTATGGAGTTTTTCATCGGTCAACTTACAGTTTAGTTTTTGCACACCCGAGCCAGCTAGAGAAGCTTCAACACTTCAGATGGTTAACATTAATAGACTCTACACATAAAACTAACAAGCACGATTGGCGCTTATTTACATTGTATATTCGGGACAATCATGGTTCTTGGGATGTTGGGGCACATTTTTATGTGAGTAACGAAGATAGTGAAACTGTTATAGAGGCCCTGCGAATAATTCGACAGTTCAAAAGTTCCTGAAAGCCATGATACTTCCTTACTGACCAGAGTAATGTTGAAACTAATGCCATTTCTAAAGCTTTTCCAGGGTTGTCTGGAGGCGAGCAAGAGTGTAGCTTCATTTTCTGCACTGTTCATGTAATGCGCACATGGATTACTAAGATTTATTATACAAAGGCTCGAAGTAAAATGATCCTTGCAATGCATAAAATAACAAAAATTGGCTGTGATGAACTGATTAAAGAAGCGATCGATAAATGCCAAGTTCCCGCCGTTAAACAATATATTAACCGGAATTACACCAAAAATACAAATCAATGGGCCCTTTGGGCCCGCCAACATTCCCTCTTGCTTTTACAAATAACCTTGACAAGTGTATTGAGTCATATCACAGTGAATTAAAAAAAATGCTGATTTCGTATTATAGATTAATAGGTAGTATTTTTTTTTTTTATGCAGGAGATATATATTGGTAAATAGAAGAATCGTTTGCAAAATTTAAGCAAATTACTATCAATTGATCAGAATCACCTATAAATTAAATTGATTAATCGTATAATGATTTTAAATTTTTTTTTTTTAAACAGGCGCTTGTCATAAAGTAATTGATCTTGATATGAAAAAACGATCAGATGCAGAATATACAGCATTTGAATTTCGTACCAAACAAATCTCTGTTAGTAGTATTGATTACGAAATCCTTACTCAAGTTCATAGATTCCTGTTTCCCCTTCAGCAATTAATAATTAGTGAAGTTCATGCAGTTGAAAAAAGATTAGAAAAGGCAAGGAAGCACCTGGTTTGACCTTTCTGAAGTGTAGTTGTCTTTTCTTTCGTTGGTACTTACTACCCTGCTGACATATATTTCATAATCATCTATACAAAGAAAAAAAACTAACAATTAGTGCTTGGAAAATTTTTCAACAAATGTTCGTGAAAAATGGACTTGAAGTTTACATAACTCAGACGTTAGTAGAAGTAGAATTGCCCCAAAAACGGAGGTAGAGAAGGCCGCGGAAAACAGACGTTCAACAGTATATGAATTAATTGAGAGAACACGTAATGCATATTGGAGAATCGAAGAAGAAGGGAATACAGAACAAAGTCTTCATTTATTGAAACATTAAAAACTTCGTTAGAATGTATTTTAGATAAGTAAAAGAAAAAAAAAATTCTAATTATGTATCTTTGAATGCCATTCTTTGTATATCGGATATATACAGTTTTTATTAAATAAAATGTAATATACTGGCTTGAATTGAATCAAAACATAAACGATGCTTAAAAAATTTAAAAAAAATTTTAGATTGTCGATAGTGCAGGATTTATTAAATGATATTCGCAATAAAACGTTCACATTGTTTTTTAATAAATTATATAATTACAAACTAGTAATTTAAAGCATAAGTGAAAGAACAGAAAAATAATATTTAATAGAGAATTCTGTTGACGATAAGGCGTGCACGTTGTTTATTGAATAAACTAAAACTACCGTCTAGTAATTTTAATAGAGAATTCTATTGACGATAAAGTGCGTACATTGACTTTAGAATAAACTATATATTTACTTTCTGGTAATTAAAAAGAACAGAAAAATAATATTTAATAGAGAATTTTATTGACGATAAGACATGTACATTGTTTTTTAAATATCTAGTAATTTAAAACGTAAGCGAAATAACAGAACACAATACTTAATAGAGAATTCTACTGACGATAAAAGGTGTAAATTATTTTTTGAATAAACTATTCAGGTCTTTCTTTACGTATTAAATAGTTCTAAGAAGCATAAATTTAAAAAGTTATCGATTAAAATTTGAGCAAAACTTTATAAAAAAAATTTTACAAGCACAGAAAAGTGGTATTTAATAGAGAATTCCATTGACGATAAAATGTGTGCATTGTTTTTGAATAAACTATATACTTACAAACTAGTGGTTTAAAACATGAGCGCATATGTTGTATTGCAAGATCAACACATTAATAAAAGGCCGCTTAAAGTTAATTTTTTTTTGCTCCCGGGTAAGAACAGAAAAAAAGTTTAAATATCGATATAATAAAATTTTGGATCCCGTGATTACCTGATGATCATCGATCATCGGGAAATCTCGTGATGTACCTGGCCTTAGCCGACCCCCAAACGGAGTCGCGTAAATTTTGTTTACACGGATCAGCCCGAAGAAGTCAAAAAACAAAAAAACACAAGAACATAAAAACGGCATTCTAAACCTATCTTGGGCCATTAATAAAAAATATCGGGAAGGTAATTTTACTTATATTGGCCCTAACTCTAACTCCGACCCTAATGCTAAACAGACTCTAATATGAATTTTAACTAAAATTTCCAAAAATCATGTGGGTACATGGCTTTAGCCATCCCTTTTTCTGGTAAATTTTAGTTTATTTTTGTAATTGATTTTCATTGATTTAACTTTTTTTGGAATTTTGAGTTTCACAATTTTAAACCGATTGTTGTCTATACTCTATTCTCTGTGCTTGCGCTTGCGAATGAGATTGCGCTTGCGTAAGAGCAGTGCATGCGAAGCGCTGCGCAAGCTCAAGCGCTCTCAAAATTTTTCGCTTATCGAACATTGGTTGTATATATAGAATAAATTGCGATTAAAAGGAGGTCCGATTTTCTAAAATGCACGAATAAAATAATGCATATCTTAATTACTAAATATAAGACAATTACCTAACCTTAATTGGTAAAAAAATATGGGATAGTTGCATAAATAATGATTATAAGGAAATCCGTTATCATTAAAATGCATAAATAAATTAACAAAAATATAGCATATAATTACCAAATAAAAGGGTGTGGCGATTTAGGGAAGTTGGTAAGTTGTCACCACAAGTGGCAGGTCTAGGGTTCAAATCCCACTGGCGACGCTTTGGAAAAATAGACCTGTGTTATGGTAACCGTTTCCTGTCAATCGGTTGGATATATTACCTGTAGTCCTTGGTTACTATCTCGAATGGGAACTTTCAGGTGAAGTTGTGTCTGGTGACACAGACAAATCCAAGGAACCGGGGAAATGGAAACCCATTTGGAAAGTCCCAAGTAAGGAGGTAGCAACGATCTTTGACGGCGCTACCAGAACCGGAATATCGGAAACCGGAGCTGGAGAACTGGACGATATGACCTTTGGAGGAGAGGGTTCACCAACCTGGCCGCCGGAGTCGTACCGGAGGAAAAGGACCTATGTTCTGTAATTAGGTACCAGGGGAAGAAAAGCCATAGTAGCACCTAATGCTGGGTAGATCAACCCTTCCGGGCCAACTGGTTTGGAAGTTTGGGGCACCTGGTGATGGACCGGTAGGAAAGTAATAGTGGGTATCAGGTCAGTGTGAACCTTACAAGGGCAGAAGTAGGTAATGGTAGCGGTTAGGTACCCTGACTGCAAGTTGCTTGCCTCGGTGAGTGCGTAAGTTACCGAAGTGTTGGTAATACCTGTGTAGGACAGGGACTGCTCTACCAAGTTTACCTGCGAGAATAAATTAGTCCTAAGGGGATGTAGGTAACATCTGGGACTGTCTTCGACTGAATAATGTATCGGAGGGCTGTACTGGTGATCACAAGTAGGATTGATATACGAAGCGTTGGACCAGAGGGTTTAAATAGACAATCCCCTAGTTGGGTTGTAGGTATGGCAACTAGTGTAGAACCTTCGGGCGGACTACTTAAATTAGACAACCAAAAGTTGTACATGTGGCTAGTTGTACTCTCATTCAATGTAACTCAATTGTGGGTGCGCCCAAAGAGGCGCCCTTGATCCACAGGCTTGATTAAATAAACTCTCACCCAAAGCGGGAACTTTAACACAAAAAAAA
>QKWP01000143.1:322326-357556 GCA_003550325.1 Gigaspora rosea | reverse complement strand
TTAATTAAATACAATAGCTCAAATTTTTACATATTAATAAGCAATCAAAAAAATATATATAATAACTGAGTATATATAAAACATCTTTTTAAAAAAATGTATTATAATTTTTTGATTTAATATTTTTTTAAAAAATTCAAATTTGTTTAATTTTTTAAAAAAAAATTAATAAATATCTAAAAAATTTTAGTTTTTGTAAAAGTTAACTAATTAAAATCACTTGTTGCTTTGTGCTATTAAACAAGAAACTTAGTATAAGAATTACAAAAAAGTCTGTAAAATTTTATTTAAAGTTATTATATAAAAAAAAGAGTTATAGTACTGAATAAAGTACTAATATGTTCTTGTGTAATATTATAATTTTAATAATAAAAGGCCTATAACTTTTGATCCACTAATCCAATTTAAACAAGTAATTATCAAAATGATTATCTCATTGAGAGAATCATTTTGATAGTTAAATTATCTAAATTGGATTAGTGGATCAAAAGTTATAGATTTTTAAAGATTTATATAATAATTCAATATAAAATTCAATAATTAAGTTTTAAAAAAATTTAACTAAAATATATTTTATTTATTTTTTAGTTTATAACTAGTTTTAACCTAGGGTGATATCACCTAGACATATTTATTTATTTATTACGTCACAATGCAGCAATGGATTTACATGGATTTACATATTTACTCCGGATACATGTCCGCCCAACTTGTTTACTTTTTATCCTGGACACATACACGTGGATCTAGTATTTTGTGTACTAGTAACACTTTTTACTACTAACTTTTTTTTTGCAATAACGTTAGGACACTTAACCCTAGATACGTACCTGATTTTTTTTATTCGTTGATATTTGGGCATGTTGGTGCATAATGACCAACTTGTTTGCATTTTTGACACCTTCTAACCTTTTTTTCTTCACTAGCATTATCGTCAAAAGCTTCGGTTGCCTCTTGGATTTCATCATGGCTCATTTCGGTACTTTGAACGATACGTCTAGCTTTTTTTTAAGGTTTGCCACTAGATTTATATCTTTTTGGTTGTCTCCCTTTTTGTGGTATGTGCAAAGTATCTTCAATAGTTATAATACTAGTACTGTCTTGTGTACTAAGCAAATCATGTGTTGTTACTGCAATGAAAGTTTTCAACTGACTAACGAATTCTTCAACTCTGTCAGCCTGAATTGCAAGATCAAGAGCTTTTTTGGCATAGCCCATTCCGAAGCCATACTTTTGTTTAGGTCCTTGTAGTTGTTCAACATTATGTGCTTGTTTAAAATCTACCAAATATTGGAACATTAAAGGCTGGAGTGAAGGTGAAGGTGGCTCTGATTCTTTTCTTGTAAATTGGTAAGTCGGTATATTTAAATTCTCTTGACGGGTATTATATTTGCTATTATTGTACCAGCGTCGAGGAATTAATGAAATATGAAAATATACATATTTCGAGTAGGATATAACACGAAAAAAGTGGCAGCATACTATGCCTTTATTAATTAGCAAAAGGCAAGTGCATAAATGTGAACTGTCATTAAGAAGAATTATATACTGCGGTTCTGAAGTTGGTATGCTATGCCTAATCACTTTCCATACTTCTTTAACAGAATTGTAAGGTATTATTTCTAGCAATGACGAAAATAGTGATTGTGGTTGCTCATAATCATCTTCCCTGGCCATATTTTGTTGATAAAAACTGTCAGTCATCTTTACCAGAGGGAAGTTCATTAATAATACATTAGTTTTTATTTTTCTCATACTTTCATTTTTTTAACTAACTTAATAAACCTTACCTCTAGAAGGGATCGCCAATCATCATATATAGATACATCGTAGCATAGCGATTGTGCTATTTGATCATGCTGCTTTTGCAGAATTTGTTGTTTTAAATACTCTTGCAAAAATTTATCTAATCCGGGAAAGTATTCATCAATTATACTTGGCAATCCTCGTGTTGGAATTTCGTTTTTATATTCGCTTAAAATTGCCTTTTTTGACTGGTTATTAAAGGCTTTTTGAATTTCTTCAACAACATCGGCTAAACGCGAAGATCTGGTCAGCCTGTCTTTAATTATTTTATTACATACTTCTACTCACTGTGTGCTTTGAATTCTAGCCGTAAAATTTCTATTAATCGCGTAACTGGCCCAACTACTCTTACAAGGATATAAAGTTCATGTAAGATAGCTTTTACAATCCGGGTATTCATCGGTAAGTGCATTCCATTGGGTTTCAAATTTATTATAGCAAAGTGAATTATGCATCACTAGAAATTTAGAACAAAATGATTCAAACTGATCTCTTAACTTTCCTTTAAGCTTCTTTCTTAAATTTAGGTCAATGTAAAAAATGCAGTGAAAATGTCGCGTCTTTGAATAATTATTTCGTACGGACGCGATTAATGCTGGATCGGCATCAGAATATAAAACTACTGGAGCAGCATTGCAAGAGTTTTTTAATTCTTGAAGAACCCAGGTAAATATAGATTCTGTTTCATCTTCTAAAAATGCAGCAGCGACTATTAGATTTCGAAAGTTATTGTCAACAACAATAACTAACATTAATATCATATCAGACTGGTTAGTTTTAGATGTCGTATCAACGATTACAACATCCCGATATCTTTCATAAGCATTAACTTGATCGGGAGACATCCAAAACAACGAATTTAGCCTTCTTTTATCTGATTCGAACCGAGGCTTTATTATCCATCTTGGATCATTATCTTTTTTTAAATATAACATGGTAAGCATATTATATGCATCATTTTTATCTGGTTTTGCTTGTTTTTTAAATCGTTGTATAGCATTGCCCAAATCTTTTTTATTTATTATTTTATCTGTAAATGACGCAACTAATAGATTGTATTGGGTGGGTCCGTATTATTTCGCCAACAATCACTTCACCGACATAACATTTTACCGACAAATACTCACTGACAAGTTCATTTTACCGACAGTTTGTTTCACCGAAGTTCATTTCACCGATAAGTTTTTTTTCAAAAATCTCCCTAACTTTAACCCTAATTCTACCTAATTCTACCCTAACCCTAACGACAATGACCAGAATTACTTAGTCGGTGAAATGAGCTTCGGTGAAATAAACTGTCGGTAAAATGAACGAGTCGGTGAATAATTGTCAGTAAAATGTTATGTCGGTGAAGTGATTGTTGATTAATTGATTGCCACCCGTATTGGGTCGCTATACCCATCTTCCCATGAATTGTCCAGAATTTAATTTTATCCAACATTTCGTCAGTTAACTTTCTGAATCTTGGGGCTATTTCAGCAATAAGAGGATTCATTGCATGATTATGTTCACCAATTATGTTGTTAACCTGGATTTTATTAGCTGATTTAGGAAAAGCAAGGATAATATGCCAGGGCACCCAATCATATGTGAATCTCGATCCCTTCTGTTCTCTTATAGAATTTCCTTCTAGGGTTCGTGTGTACTGGCATAAGAGCATTCATATGTTTGACGTCTAATAATGGTACTATCTTTTGGATCTAATGTACGCCTTTTCTTACGTATAGTGAAGCCTTCTTGTTTTGTATAGTCATCAAGAAATTTATCAGCTAAATCTCATGTATCAAATTTTGTCTCTGTATTTAATACTAATTTTTCGTCGTTTTCATCATCAGTATCATCATCGTTATCTTCGTTATCATTGTCATCATGGTTATCATCGGCATAATCGTTATCGTCATAATATTGAGGTTCTTTTGTTTGAGCTTCATCAACTATTCTAGTATCTACCAAAGCTTTATTAAGAATCTCTGTATTTTCATACGAAACTTCAAGATTCGTTTCTAAATGGTAACTAGAACATTCTATACTATATTCACAAGGATGGTGAAAACATAACGATTTGAGTGTATACTACAATCGTCACCTTCAATTTGTAAATATCAAGGTAGAGTGGTTTTGCACAATACAATTGTATCGTAGCAACAAAGATAGTAAGTATTATGGTTATTTTTGCCTAAAGCGAACGTATCACGGCAAAAAATGGCAAGTATTATGTTATTTTCGCCTAAAGCGAACTCAACAGCAATATTATCAAGACAAGATTATGAACAAGTTAAGCGTATTTCAAATACTTATTTAGTTTTTTTATCTTAAAAGAGAAAGAGTAAGTAACTGATCTTTTTTATTTCACTTTTGCTTATATATGACATTTTAACTACGACTATTACATCATGCAATTAATCATTTGATTATGATTTTTTAATTACATCCTTCTTTAATATATCATTTGAATTATTTTATTTCAGTATGCACTTTTCATCACCAATTCTTACGTAACTACTGGCAAATTACACTTAAGTGCTACACAAGAATGCCAAAGCCAATTCTTACGTAACTACTGGCAATTACACCAAAGTGCTACACAAGAATGCCAAAGTATTAAGATCAAATGTTTATGAAATGATCTGATTGGCAAAAAAAATTAATCGTGATTGTTATATTAGCCGAAAAAATTTATTGTGAAATTCTATTTAGAGTTCGATTTTATTAATAAAAAAAATTTTTTCGTATTCATGTGATTTCAATGTCGACAGTTAAAACAAAAAATTAATAGATTTGGGTTAGGGTTAGGGTTAGGGTTCGGGTTAAGACTAGTGTTAGGGTTGGGTTTAAAGTAAAGGAGCAAGCGGAGGCGACAGCCATAGCGAGCGACCAATTTTTATAATAAATGTGATTTTTTGCAAAGCGACCAATTTTTATAATAAATGTGATTTTTGCATAGTGAACATTTTACGTTATACGTGAGCCTGATGATTGAAGATCATGTGACCAAAATTCTGTCTTACGTCCCGGCATTGTTCTCATACTTGGACCGACCCACCGATCCGACATCGACCCAGCTTCCAACCCGATGGCCGACCCAGCTTCTGACCCGACTTCCAACCTAGGTGATATCACCTAGGGTGAAGGTTAGCAACAGTCAATTTTTTATTTATTTCTATTATTTAAACTATACAGTAGTATATTTAATCCTAAAACTTAGTTTTAATTAAATAAATTATTAATTATAAATTTTTAATATATTATATTAATATACAATATATTAGAAATAATAAAATTATTTAGATATATTTTTAATATTAAAGTTTTAGTCAAATTTTTTAAAAAAAAATATAAATAGTAAAATTTTTGATTAAATTTCTTTCAAATTTTAATATGTTGTAGAGCTAGCTTTTCTGATTTAATAGTAGTAAAACCATTAAAATTGGATCAGTAGATAAAAAGTTATAAGAAATTTAAGTTTAGCAATTTTTTTATAAAATTTATTAATAAAAACATATGATTTACTATACAAATATAGAAATAGACTAACTATATTTAGGCTTGTATTACCATAAAACAGGCTTATATAAACTATTGTAAAAAATTTTTTTTAAATAAAATAATTTTTTTACAATTAAATTAGAACCAATATAATCTAAAAATTTATATTTTTACAATTTTATTAAAAATTTTTACAGTAGCCAAATTAATTTTTATTACTGTACTAAATTAAGTACAGAAAATTTTCAAAAAAAAACAATAGATTTAAAACTAATTTATAAAAAATTTTTATTAATAAATATTATACAAATTGTACACAAATTTTAGTCTAATATCAAAATTAATTTGAGTAAAGTTTGAATAAAATTTATTAAATAGATGGCTCAAAAAATATTTTTTATATTGTACTAAATTTAGTACAAATGTGAAACGGATAGCCATTAATCAAATTTAACATGGCAATATAGAGTACTTCATAGAATTCAAAAATATTATTTGTCGCAATTTTGTGGAATATATTTTATTGGCTTGATCTTTATTTGCTTATAATTATGTAACAGCTAACCTAAACTTATCAAATCAACTAAGCCGATATTTAAAAATCAGTTAAGCCGAATATATTTCAAATCGATCGTTTTTGGTGTATAAAGTTATGTATATTGAATTTTCATGATATCCATGCTAGAATTTAAAAACATTCGGTTGTCTTCTCTGACTGTTTCTATGTATGGATTTATTTTCCATGTCAATTCATTAATTAACGCCAAGTGGACTATAATTACTAGGTTGTATCAAAAAAAGGAAACAAAATCAATATTTTTTCGATCTTTGTGGGCAATTATAGACCCAATACTTTGGATGTTCCATTTTGATTACTGAGCATGCAAAAACTAATTAAATTTAATATCTCGGGAAGTTCATAATACATCAGTTAAGGTCTCACTGTATTTTGTACATATGATAATGATCATATATCAAATTGCCAATTTATATTTCACTCTGTAATGTATGTATATTTTAATTCATTTTAGAACTATTAAATAAAACTTTTATAATCAAATATATACAAGTTTCTAATATAAAAATACCGGTTTGCAATTGTAATAGCAAAATTTAAAAATTGAGATTATAACAGAAATAATTTATCATTAAATTTTTTAATCTATTATATAAGCGTAAATAATTAACTATATAGGTCTAATACTAATGAATTAAAACCTATTTAACTTCGCTGTTTACGAATGCTAATGGCGTCCTTGGTAATATCCAAAAAATTAGAGTATAAAAAGATAAAAAAAAATTTATTATAAAGTATTTTGTGATATTGCAAAAAAATTTACATTTTCAAGATGCTAAAAGGTAATTCTTCTAAAGATTGTATTTTTACATACGTGGAGTCAATAGAAAAAGGACAAATTTTTTTTAAGTAAAAAAATTTTCTCAATTTTAAATTTAAATGTTTTGTCAACTTTCTTATTATATCTAATAAATTTTTTATTTTAATTCTAGATAATCCTTAGATCAATTTAAAAATTAAAAAACTTTATTAAAAACGATTTGTCCCTTTTTTATTGACTCACCGCATATTATAGTTATTTTAAAAAGAACTTCTTCTATATATTATAATTATTTTTAGAATTTTAGAAAGATCTTCTTTTAAGATTTAGCATTGAGCAAATTAATAATGTGAAAACACTCTCATTAGCTATCCTATCTAAAATAAATTTAACATGTATCTTATAAAACTCTCTTAATATGTACCCGAGCGTTCTATTTTAATTCTAAAACTACATCGTTCTTAATTTTATAGGTTAACTTATTTCAGAGATTAGTTGTCTCTTATAATAAGCGTATATGTGACTACCACTGGCACCACCATAAAAAAAATCACTTATCCTTTATAATATTGTGGTAATTTACTATTACTCTCTATAATATTTCAAATATAGGCTTCTTTGCTTCTTTCGATTTCATCGGTCCTCCAAATGAGATAAATGCATCACAAACCAATGCCCCTATTAAGATCAATATTATTTGATTTCCAATAAGCAGGATGCGCAGTCCTGCGTCATTCTTTCTCATAATGTATACCAACCAATGCGAACTTACAACCTACAATTTCTACAGTAAATTCGTAACGGATATTCGTTATCACGTACCTGAAAATCCAGTTTCTATTTGTCTATTCTGGCATGCTAAAAATTAATTACTGTACGTATATTGAAAATAGAACAGAAACAAATTTGACTTTTTTTTTCATCAAATATTTTGTTTGATTAAAATAATAAATGTTTACACTTTCCTTACAGAAGAAAAAATTCTTTGCTTTCCTTAGGCTATTAATTAACTATATAAAAAAGAGCTATACAAAAGCATCCAACCACTATAAAATGGTGGCAAAAAACAGGTAATAGCAAAGGTTGGTTAATATATAAATTTATTAATTAATTTCTATTAGATATTTCTACGGCATTTTTACAAAAAAATTTAACAAAATTTGCAATGTTTCTAATGGAATAAGAGCCAGAAGATTTCATAGAAATGGTAAATTGCAGTTTGCAGCGTATAATTAAATAAAATCGAAATATTTGACATGGAAGACAAATTTACTACCTCAATCATCAACATTAATAATACATAAACATTTACTATATAGCATCAATAGTTTATTCATTAACTGTATTAATAATCGCTCGAGTCATTGTTCAAACTGTAAATATTGAAGAATAACTTACAGTACGCCAATCGCTAATTGATCTTACAAAGTTTTTTTCTAGTAAAAATAAATTAAAAATATATAATTGAAAACATTAATGAAAATAAGTGCTTCGAAACAATAAAGATGTTTTTTTTTTTATAAAATTTCTGTTCGGTGCTTTATTTTAGGAGAATAAAATTTGTTGAGAGACCTAAGTTTACAAATTTCCTTATAATTTAAAATATACTGAACCCTATTGCAACCATATTCTGGGCCGTAATTTTTGCTTCAAATAATAATTGACAACACTTAAAATGTCTCAAGTTCATTTTTTGTTGATACTGATACAATCAATATTTGATAAAATTATGAATCATTTATTTAAGATTATTTACTAAAAGATTAAAATAAAAAGCGCTAGCTCAAAGGGTGTTAAATGTAAATATTATTAAAAAAAAATTTTTTTTAATAATAACGATCGATCTCAAGCGCCTTAATCAATGAATCAAAAAGTGACGGGAAATAAATTTTACTTAGTAGAAAATATTCAAGATTGATTAAGCGTGTTTATCCTTAAGATGATTATGCGTAATTTATAAAGCTTATTACTTAATAAAAACACTTTTACAACAAACCAACTTTTCTTTTTATACTGCCTTGGAAAATTTTACAATCAACAGAGTATTCAAAAATATCGTTCAAAAAACTTTGCTATAGTCTTCATTCATGGAATCAACAAATTACCATTTTACTTCTCGCATTAACAAGTTTTATGAAAACTAAAATTGAGGAAGCCCAAAATAGAATAACGAATATCTTTTGTAATTTTGATGTCGAATTTAATAAATAACAGAAGAATCAAAAAGGGACCGCTCAAGTATCGATTTCAATGTTTATTTGGACTGATCATAATAAACGAGCACTATTACGATCACTCACTAATCTTATTGAAATGATGCTTGAAAAGATTTCAATAACGTTATAAATTGCATATTCAAATTTTCAACAAAAATTTTATATAAATATAATTATGTTTTGAGCGCTATTACATAGAGATTGACGCCTGAGAACGACAATATTTTGAAAAGTATTACGTGAAATTTTCAGTCACTTCGTCCAATGGGAATTTGGAGGGAAAATTAGTAAATCCGCGAAATTATATGCTTGAACTTTTAAATTCAATCATAATATGTCGCAATTTATAGCTACTAATTGTGATTTTTCTCATTATCTGACCTCAAATTACATGTTTTAATCAAGTTTTACGCACAATTATCTCACGATATGCTTCGCAGAGTCTATGTACAATCAAATTTTTCTATAGCGAACTGATGGTTCTAGAATATATTAATGTACAAATTTACTATGCTTTCTTAAAGATTTTTTAACTATTTTTATACCGAATAATATAAATTTAAAATTTTTAGAACGTAAAACCTGAATTATTTATAGAAAAAATTCGAGAAAAAGAGTTGTATACTGTATTTATTATATTTTGTAAACTAAAAATATTTTCATAATTTTACACATAATAATAATAATAATAATAATATAAAACTTAGTTTTTTTTTATTTGAAATATTTCATATTCCTCTGTTGAAAAATATTCGGCATTTCTAATTGGTTTTTCATATCCGCTCCATTGACGAGTCCAACATCCGTGATAATTATTAAAATTATAGTACATGGCAAGGCCAAAATTGTCATCACCAAAAACTGGACCATAAGCAGGGCCACAGTAAATCGCTTTTTTCGGTTCTTTCACGCGACTTAAAATAGAATTTTGAATATTACCATTTTTCAATGAAAAAATAAAGCTATCTTTGCATTCCTTAAAGAATTCATTCGTAATTGATTTATCCCAACCAATTGGATTATATCCACCAAGAATTTCATCGGTACCCTTAACCTTGATGACTATTACAAGATGTGTTTGCTTATCGCATAAATTCCAAAATGAAATATTTGTAAAACCATCTCTGCTTCCACGAAGAAGTAATTTAAATTCATATGGATTATACTTTGCTAAATACGTAATATCCTTCTTATCAATCCATGAAACAATTTCTGCTGCATGTGCTTCGTTAATAACTGTTGAAAATGATCCTACAGTTCTGGTGGGTAATTTTGGTTTTAAAATTATTCGAGGTGGAAGAACAGTAGAAGCTATTTGTTCATTTGCCATATACTTTTTCATTATATCTTTCCAAAGTTTTTTTTCAAGAATTTGTTGATAAGGTTGTACATTAATAATAATATCTTTACCAGACATTTGAAAATAACGGATGTGAGGCAAGCAATTTTGTAAAGTAGTCTTTAAAGATGAAAAATTCTCATGAGACCAATCTTCAGAATCGGATGGTAGACCAGGATTTTGTGCAATTCCCCATTTTATGATGTAATTCCAAATTTTTACTTCTTCCATTTGTAAATCATTTCGACTAATAAGTGTGACCAAAGCGTTTTCTTGAAGCGTGAAGAATTCTTCAGAATCAAAAATCTTATTTGGGTACTTTACCACAAAATCATTACACCAGTTTTGTAAATTTTCAAGTTTATTATGTTGAAAACTTTTTTGATAAATGCGATTGAAATGTAAACGAAGCCAATGAGCTTCCTTTTCAATTAAGTAAGTTTGAAGTTGCATGGCCAATTCATCTAAAAGAAATTGATAAGCAATAAGCATGAGCTCAAAAATTAATGATGCATCATGTTTTTCGAGCACGACTATTCCTCCGTAGATGTATCTTTGTATAAATTATGTACATTAGATATCTTTTCGTAGCATAATAATCATGAATTATGAATTGTAAAATAGTACAGAATATCTTACTTGATAATAACTTCAAATTGATGAATATAAACATGCTTTAAATTAAGTGTTTTGATATTATTTCATCTTTACCAATATTCTTCAATTCATTGCGAAAATATAAAGATCTGTATTTTAAAATTGCTGAATGTGCTCGAAATATTTTTGCATCTGGAGATTCTCCAACATTAATAATAATATTAAAATCTTCTTTATCATCAAGAAGTTCAAGATAATTATTTGAAAGTTTTTCAAAGAATTTTAATGTCATTTTAGTCAAGATTAAAATTTTAATTATTCGGTTAAAGACATAATTATACTTGCATAATACTAATTCCGATTTTATACTGTAAAGGTAAGGTTACACAATATGGCAGTACAACATTAATTGGTGATACGGCCAAATGACTTGAGAAGGCCATTTAACTCTGGTTAATCGATTATCTAATACTTTTAGCCAATCAATATTTATTATTGTTCTTCGTAAAATAAAACGTTACTAGATGCTATCTAATAAACATTATTACACATGATAAATAACTGGCATTTGCATTTTGGCTAAATGACTAGGTCATTTCCAGACCAGTTACAAAACGACATTCTAATCGAATTATAAGATCAGATATGAAGTAGTGATTTGAACAAGTTGGACTACAATCGGTTAACCGACCCGAACCGAATAATTTTCAGGTAACTGGTTGAGTAAATGCTTAATCGGTTGACTCGAACAACCGGTTGAGTAAATGCTTAATCGGTTGACAAATTGTAATTGACATCATAAATGAGCAAAGGTCCCGAAAAGTTCTGAAATGAAAATGAATGAACGTAGTAGACGAGCAAAAAGTCGAGACAAAAATTTGAGTAAAGTTCCGAGAATTCCCGAAAGTAAAATTGAAGTAATCTTAATCGGTTGCAATCGGTTGACGCCAAATATTTCGGTTCTGTTAACCGATTAAGGAAAATTTTTCGGTTCAAATCTCTAGTATGAAGTGATTAAAAAAAAACACTAAACAAAAAAAATTAATGTATTTACTTTTTTTAAAAAAATAAAAAAAGTTCGTGAATAATAATTTACTTATTTAAAATGATATAAATCATTTTCGAATTTACAAATGGCATGTTAATTAATAATCGACGTGTATTGAGAAATGATGCGAACATGTGTATTATTTAAAACATGCATTATACAAGTTTTTCGTGATCGGTAGAATGTCAACTCTATGCAAAATGATTGAATCACCTCAAAAGATCGGTCATTTTGAGGTCATTTGAAGTCATTTGAAAAATTGGCAAATGACCAGGTCATTTACCATCCCTGCTTCAATGTAATGTTTAATTTTTACAATTTAACAATGGCAATATGCAAAGTTTATGGAGTCAAAAATATTATTTGTCTCACTTTTTGCAAATATCGATATACAAAGTAATTTAAAGTTTGGAATATATTTTATTGGCTTGATAAATAGTCATCATTATTTGTTCAATTAGATCTTGTGCATCTTTTTTGTTCTTGTGATAGTCGCTGGTTTTTTTATCGTTTATAATTATGTAACATCTAACCTAAATTTATCAAATCAACTAAGCCGATATTTAAAACTCGGTTAAACCCACTATTTCGAATCGATCGCATTTGGTGTATAAAGTTATTTTCATGATATCCATGCTAGTATTTAAAAATAGTCGATAGTCTTCTCCGACTGTTCCTATTATGGTTTTACAATCTACGTCAATTCATTAATTAACGCCAAGTAGATTATAATTACTAGATTGTATTGGCTTATTTTTAGCGGTTATACAAATTCTTAAAAAGTTTTTTTTCGATCTTTGTGAGCACAGAACAAGTTTATATGCCTTATATCTCGGGAAGTTCATAATACATCAGTTACGGTCTCGCTGTATTTTGCACATATGATAAGACCTTATATCAAATTGTCAATTTATATTTCACTCTGTAATGTACATATTTTTATAATTCATCTTAGAACTTAAATAAGCTTTTTATAATCAAATATATACAGCATCTAATATAAAAATATTAGTTTGCAAAAACAATACAGTAGTAAATTTATAATAACAGAAATAATTTTGATTAAGTTTTTAATCAATTATATAAACGTAAATAATTAACTATATAAGTCTAATACTAATGAATTAAAACCTATTTAACTTTAACTTCACTGTTTACGATGATAATGGTGTCCTTGCAAAAAATAAATAAATTAAACAGTTTATTTTTTTTACTAAAGTATTTTGTGATATTGCAAAAAAATTTAACATTTTCAAGACGCTAAAAGGTAACTCTTCTAACGATTGTACTTTTGTATATTATGATTATTTTTAGAATTTTGAAAAAGATTTTTAGCATTGAGCAAATTAATAATGTGAAAACACTTTAATTACCTATCCGATATAAAATAAACTTAACATGTATCTTATCAAACTCTCTTAATATGTATCTGAGCGTTCTATTTTTAATTCTAAAAACTACATAGTTCTTAATTTTATAGGATAACATATTTCAGAGATTTATGGCCGTCTCTTATAATAAGAGTAAATGTGACTGTCACCAGCACCAGCATATATGTTTTTGTAAAAAACATCCCATCCTTTATAATAAGGTGGTGGTTTACTATTATTTTCTACAATATAATATTTTAAATTCGATTTCACTGGTCCTCCAAATGTGATAAATGCATTTCCCACCAATGCACCTATATTATTTGATTTCCTGTAAATACCTTGCGTCATTCTTTAACTTACCAACTACAGTTTCTGTATTCGGTAATGGATATTTGTAATTCCAGGCTGTAACTGAAATCCAGTTATGATGCGATCCTAACAGTGTTTGGCCAAAATTAAGGTTAATTTTGGCCGTAAACAGTTACAGGATCTCATCTCTAAATCTAGTCAATAGTTACTGTATGTTTATTGAAAAATAGGACAGAAAAATGAATAAATTAGATGAAATAAATTTATCTTTTTTTTTTTATTTTTTATTAGTCAAATATTTTATTTTATTAAAATAATAAATTTTTACAATTTACCTAACCAGTAAAAAATTTTTTTGCTTTCCTTCATTATACTATTAAATAAGTATATAATTAAGAGATATACAAAAGTATATAACCCTATAAAATGGTGGCCAAAAATAGGGCAATAGCAAAGGTTGTAAATATATAAATTTATTAATTAATTTCTATCAGGTGTTTCTACGGCATTTTTGCAAAAATTTTCACAAAACTTGCATATGTTTTTAATGAAATAAGAGCCAGAATTTATATTCTTGATGATAGGAAAAAATAATGCATAGTCGTGAATACAGAATCAACAGAATATCTTTCATAGAAATAAATTGAAACATGTGACATAATTTACTATCTCAAACTAGTGCTGCAAGCCGGCTCAGCCGCGGTTATGACGCAGTAAAGATGTAAACAAGTTTTCGTAGCGATTTTTTGCATAAACTAAATTAATAGATGTTATAGTCACAAATTAAATAATAAATAACAATTATCCCAAGAACACACAGAAAATTTATCCTAGATGCCGCACAAAAAATGCACAGCAAAACAACAAAGTTCTACTAATGAAACTGCCGATACTTATTAAGTGAAAAAGGTTCTTGTGCTAATTTTATTACAGAGTAAACCTATCACTTAATATATCATCGGCCCAAATTACAGCTGGTTTGGAACATCTTGTAAAAAATTAATTGGTCGGAAATTTGCCGATTCGATAAGTTTGTGGTCTCGGTAAGCGCATCCAAATCAAACCTTATCAAATCAGTAAATTTGGTCGGTTTTACCATCTGTCCCTTAATTTATGAAAACAACTGTAATGTAGGCCGATGATCTTCAAAATTCTTAATTTTGGCCGAATAATTATATTTTTTTGAATTTTTTTTTAGCTATAAAACGGTAATATTTTAAGAAATAAGCTTATTTATAATAAAATTAGCTCAGGAATATTTTTCACTTAATAATGAGTATCAGCAGTTTCATTAGTAGAATCATATATAATTTTGCCTTACTATTTTTTTGCCGTTGTTAGCACGTGCTCAAAATTTTACGCCGGAATTAACGTGATAAACCTGTGGTGACTTGTGCGCTGAACATTTCCATTTTTATTTTATTTATTGAATTATTATTAATATCATCCAGGATGTTTTCACTAATCATCATCCCATGATTATCATATATAACTGATGTCGATTGTCAATCATCAGTGATAATCGATTGTTTTTTTTTAGTTTACTTACGTCTACTTTATTTCTAGATACTTAACAGCTAGTGAAGTTGTTATTGAAGCCTTTGCCATTGGAATTGTCGTAGAAGTCATTGTCAAAGCTTGTGGATTTCGTGTTATTGGTGTCGTGGTCATTGGTGATTGTAATTTTGCCATGGTTTTCACTTTCATTGGTGCTTTCGATTTCGCTGTGGTTTTTGTGCTTGTGATTTTACTATGGCTTTTAATGTCATTGGAGGTTGTGATTTTGTCAGTTTTCAGTATAATTGGTGCTTGTGATTTCACCATAGCTCTAGTGTCATTGAGGTTTGTGATTTCACTGTGTCATTAGTACTTGCGGATTCACCGTAGCTTTTTTCATTGTTGGTGCCTGTGATTTTGACTTGGCTTCAAGTATGGTGGTGCTTGTGATTTCGCCGAGATTTGGTGCTTGTGGTTTTTTCGTAGCTCTTTTCGTCATTGGTGCTTGTGGTAGAGCACTTTTGTTGTTGGTGCTTTGATTTCGCATTGGTTTTCAACGTTGTGGTTTTCGGTATTGTTTATGCTTGAGATTTTGCAGTGACATTCTATGTAGGGATGTTAAATTGCTTATAAAATGCTCAAACTGCTTAACCCAATTTTCTTGCTAGTTTTATGATTTTTTTATTTTTATTTTTTTGTAAAATTGCAGTATTAAAATTGTTTATAATAATTTTAAAAAAATATATTTATTAAAAAAATAAAAATTTGGTCTAATTTGCAAATATTAATCATTTTATATCATTAAAGCACTGCTCAGAAGCATAATTGCTTATAAAATGCTTAAAGACAATTTCTTATCACAAATATTATTTTTAACTTTTTTTTGTAATTAGATTTATTGTTTATATAATTTTTAATCTAATTATTTATTAAAAAAATTAATTTGATTATCATTGTAGTTTAATAAATTATTTTAAATTTGTATTATACAAAGCAATTTAGAAGCAATTTAACATCTCTANCATAATTGCTTATAAAATGCTTAAAGACAATTTCTTATCACAAATATTATTTTTAACTTTTTTTTGTAATTAGATCTATTGTTTATATTATTTTTAATCTAATTATTTATTAAAAAAATTAAATTGATTATCATTGTAGTTTAATAAATTATTTTAAATTTGTGTTATATGAAGCAATTTAGAAGCAATTTAACATCTCTAATTTTATGTCATTGGTTCTTGTGATTTCGATGTAGTTTTATGTGTTATTGGTTCTTGATTTTACTATAGATTAGAGATGTATTTTTGAAATTTTGTTGCACATCGATGATTCAAATGTATTTTGTGCAATATAGGTAACTTAATAAAATAATCTACCTTAATCTAATTATCATGAGGCCTAGAATAATCATGAGGCCTAAAGGTTAGGGTTAGGGTCAGTTTCATCATGTTGAGTTTTGGGAGGGGGTTTTGATTATACGGTACTAAATGCATATATATGTATAATTATGTACCGGTATAATAAATTTTATATTAAATCAATCTTTTATTGATCGATATGAAATTGTGTAACCTTGAAGATTTTAGTGAAATCATCCAGGATGGTAATTAGAATTGTTCATATTTATTATTATTTTCTTATTTGTTTTTCTATTCTATTCTATATTTAGTTTTCTTTTTGTTTATATATCTATATACGTTATAAATTTCTATAATTAACCTTTTAGCTATTGTTGTAGATCGATATCCTAATTTAATCGTTAAACCTTCCTAGATAGTTAATTTTTGTTACTATAACCAGATATCGGCTATTTTGTATGATGATCCCTCATTTGACCCTGACCCATACACAAGATTTGTGATTGATAATGAATTTACTATTCAAAATCTCTCGGAGTCCTTATTGTCATCCTTTTCTTTAACTTTTGATATTTGTACTTCAGTATTTGATAAAATTAGGAAGGCATATCCGACGAACTTTTCTTAAGAAAAGACCCAGACTTTGAAGATCCTATAGCATAATGAAATCAATCAAAGTATTTAGCATATACACGCTTCACCAAATTCCACTTAGTCTTATCTTGAATCACTATGTGAAACATGTAGTATGAATTGATTAATTAAATTAATATTTTTTTCATCTTACAAAAGACAAACGTAAGACATTCGATTGTCCTTTTAGATTAGTTTGTTACAAAAAAGGTGTAAGCTTTATGATAGATTGTTTCAGATAGATTGTGTAGGAGATTTATTGGTCTTTCGAATAATTCATCTTTGTTGGCTTTTATAGCTTGCACTATATATGAGGACGAAAGCATTTCGGGTTCTAAAACCCGAAATTAAAATTTGAAGATGAAATTGTTTTTGACCTATTTTACTTAAAAGATGAAATTATTTGATACTTTTTTAAATAGACGAAATTATAAAGAACATATCTATATAAATTTTATTTGCTCTTCTTTATAAAAAATTTTAATTTTCTCTAATGAAGACAAAATAGGCCTTTTTCAAAAATCAATTTCAGTGGCATCACTAGCTTGTGCCATTCTCAATAAAGTATTGTATTTATTTATATAGGCTAAATATATATTTAAGGGGCTTAGTTTTTGCCCTCGAAGGTTTTTCTTCAGACTTCGATCAATAAAATAAATAAAGACAAATAGCTTTTTATTTAAAACTGTATTAAAATTACTGCTGTATTATTGTTTGATCGTGAATACATCTTCATGAGAAATTGTTATATTAATAAATTAAACTATTTTAATTAATAAATATCCTCCTTATCATATTGTATCTTTGCGAACCTATCCTTTTTTCTTTAAATCGTTCTTAAACATATCCATTAATTTAACCGTATTATACTGCACCACGCCTTAGATCAATTGCCTAATCGATCTGCGTATCAACTGATTTGATTACCTAATCAAATGACCCATTAATTTTAATTAACTCCTTTAATCTGAGATCCCTTTCTTTTAGATCATTTAAATAACTCCTCACTTTTCCAATCCTTTAGCAGTTGTCACGTTCCATAATTCGATTTCTTATTTAAGTTCACTATTAACTGACTAAATTTGGCTCAATTATCTGAAGCTCTCCCAAACCGGTAGTAACATTGTGCATTTTTTGTGTAACATCTAGGACAAATTTCTGTAGTATTCTTTGAGTTATTTTTAAATGTGTAACTATAAAGAGCGTTCATTAACGTAGTTAATACAAAAAATTTGCCACAATGGCTTGTTTACAAAATTTTTATTGCGCTACAGTTGCAGCTGGACTGGCTGAACCAGCTTAGCAGGCTTGCTGCACTGTCTTAAATCTATTAATAATCGAATTAATTAACACCAATTGACTAATTGCTTAATTGAGTTTTTGCCTTGACTATGATCTTATGGACATGTTACTTTGGGGTGCGCGGTATACTATCTGCTATATAAAATGTAGATCCTTTATTTTTTAAATAATTGATAATTTTAAGTGATTATTAATAGATAAATTATGTAATACAGTTAAACCTCCATATAGTCACCCTCTATATATTCACCAACCAATATAATCACTTTTGTAAGTTTATCAACCTTTTTACTATAATTTTTACCTCTAAATAAGCACATTTGCATTATAATCACTATCACAATTTTTTATTTACTATCTATATAAAACTACCCCTACATCATCACATTATTATTATAACATTTTGAATTAATTATTTTATTATTATAAATATTTTTTTAAGTTATTAATTATTATTTTTTAATAAGTAAAATTTTTAAATTTGTTTTTTTAATAATCAATTATATTTTCTACATATAAAAGTTAAAATTATACTAAGCAAATCGAAAAATGCTATAATTAATATTGTTCAGAAGATAAAATTACATATATTCTGAAATTTTCAAATAATTTGAATAACATTTTATTATTACACTTTTACAATTTATGTTTAGATGAAAATATTAAAAAAATTAAAATTTTTTTAACTTAATTGTAAATTATAAAAGTGTATTAATAAAATTTTAGCCAAATTATCTTAAAATTTTAGAGTATATGTAATTTTGTATCCCTAACAACTTTACTTAGATCATTTTTATCGATTTACTTTTGATAATTTTAACTTTTATATGTAGCTACGATATACGATTATTTTAAAAAAATTTTTTAAAATTTTTTAAAAATAATTGTATATCATAGTACATATTAAAGTTAAAATTATCTAAAGTAAATCGATAAAAATGATCTAAGTAAAGTGTTCGGGATACAAAATTATATATACTCTGAAATTTTAAGATAATTTGGTTAAAATTTTATTAATACACTTTTATGATTTGCAATTAAGTTAAAAAATTTTAATTGTTTTAATTTTTTTCGCCTAAATGTAAATTGTAAAAGTGTAATAATAAAATGTTATTCAAATTATTTGAAAATTTCAGAATATATGTAATTTAGTCTTCTGAATGATGTTACTTATAGTATTTTTTCGATTTGCTTAGTATAATTTTAATTTTTATATATAGAAAAGATAATCGATTATTTAAAAAATAAAAATTTTTATTTATTAAAACTTCTATGTAATCACAATTTTTTTTATATGCAATTTTATTATAATAGTGAATATAGAATTCCTCTATATTAGCTACATCTCTATATAATCACCACTTTTTGTATCATGAGGGTGTGATTATATAGAGATTTGACTATATATTTTTTATATATAAAATTGTGATTCACTTCTTTAGATGCATGTGTGGTTTATCTTTTTTTAGCTGGAAAAGTTTACAACTAAGCGATTCTTATATATAGTTTTTACAAAGTCACGAAATTTTTTCTTTTTGCCATTTATTGAAACCAACTTTTTTCTGGCTCATTCTAAACGAGCAAATTTATGCTTAAATTAATCAAACAAAATTGAATAAACTGATAATTCTTTCAACTAAAATATAAATTTTTGTTCTTTGGAACATATTACTTATCTGTACAAAATTTGAATTCGAAGCAATCAATTTTAAATGTTGTGTATTTAAATAAAGATTTGAACTTGCGTGTTAAAGAATTAATGCTGGTTCTAATTAAAGAATACAAAATACCTTTCACTATATTCAAAAATTGAATGTAGCAACTTGTACTAGAGGGTAGAACTGGATATGCTATAGTCAAGAACTGGAATGTAAAAGTAAAAAACTGGATTGTATATATTGTTTGGCAAAAAAGAGAATAAACAAACAATGACAGAAATTGCAAGAACCAAAAACTGACATGTGTATCTTGCTCGCACAGTCACCAGGTACAAAAACCAGAAATCATACCAAATTGCTATGGTACCTTTCTACTCTTTTTGGGGTTATGCCAATTTTATCTAACTGTGACTAAAAATAAAAAAGCTAAAATTATTGTATCAATGTAAATAATGAAAAAAACACTAGAGCAAACAAATAAAAAAAGACATAAGCCAGAGTACTTTACAACATATAGTGCAGAAATTTTAAAACCCATATAATCTTTATATAAAGATAATGCATAAATTAGTAGCACATTAAATCTCAATAAAATAAAGAATCAAAAATTCTCAACCTTTTTGAATAAGATAATGCATAAATAATAATATGCATTAATTAGCAACTATTATATATATACTAAATTAATATTAAAATGACTTATTTTTGTTTAGCATTTTTAAAGCAATTGTTAGTATTTAGTGCTATGCTAAATTACTTTTTTAGAAAGTTTTGGTTGTATTAACATTTAATTTTGGTAATAAAAAGAAGGAATATATAGCAAAAAAAATTAACAACTTTATAAATTCAACATATTTATTATCAATATTAACTGTTAATAAAATGTAATTATTATTAAAAATTGAAACAAGTCATTTTTCAATCAAAAATTATTTGATAATTAAGTAAATTAAAAAATAAAATATAATATTAATAGGAATCGCTGTTTACACCATGGTTTCTGCTATTTGCACCATGGATTTTGTGTAACAGTAAATTATCAATCAACATTTTCTATTTGCACCATGGTAATATATGTTGCACCAATAAAAACTCACATTTTTTTGTAGATTAACAGTTATTGGCGCCATTAATGTTGTGTAATGTAATACAAATCTTCTTTTGGTAGCCGAATCTAATGCGGGCCAACCCTAACTCTAAATTTATAATGCGGGCAAACTCTTACCCTAATTTTTTAAGGCCTTAACATAATGCGGGCCAGATTTTTGCAATTTTGTGTAACCTTGGGCTATATTCATGTTGACCAATAAAAACTCGCCTTTTTTTGTAGATTAACAGTTATTCGCGCCACTAAAGTCGTGTAATATTACACAAGTCTATTTTGGTTACTTAATCTAGTAGGCCTGCTAACCTAATTTTATAATGCAGGCCAACCCTAACTCTAATTTTATAATGCGGGCCAACCCTTACCCTAATTTTTTAAGGCTTTAAAAAATTAGAGTAAGGGTTGGCCCGAATTATAAAATTAGGGTTAGGGTTGGCCCGCATTATAAAATTAGGTTAGCAGGCCTACCAGATTACCAAAACAAGATTTTGTGTAATATTACATGACACTAACGGCGCGAAATAACTATTAATCTACAAAAAAAGTTGAGTTTTTATTGGTGCAACATATATTACCATAGTGCAAATAGAAAAGGTAATTGATGATCTAATGTTACACAAAATCCATGGTGCAAATGCAAAAACCATGGTGTAAATAGCGGTTCCCTATTAATATTATTAATAACAATAGCAATAATAATTTATATAGCATAGTGCAATCAGTTTTTTTATATAGAACTAATACTAAATGAAATGTTATACCTTATAAACTCAATTTTTGTATGTAAAATTAAATATAAAATATATTATATACTACTAAATTTAACTTAAAATGTATTAAGTTCTAACATAATACTGATTTGAATATTTGACTATCTTTTATAATTTATTTTGGCCCAATAACCAACATGAACTCATTTTTCTCACTATTGCCTAACCTTAAAATCCTTTGCTCTGCTTTAGAAATAAACTAACCCACCTAATTCTATTATCGTATATTACTATAACTAAAAATTTCTTTAACAGAATTTTTTTATAATAACAATAATAGAAATTATGATAATTCCAGTATAAACAAACTCAAATTTGATCCAAATAATGTGTTATTACAATTATCTGAAAGTTCCATATTTAAATTACATAGCAAATTGCAACATAAATCTGATAATTCAAATATGGCTGTATAATACCACAATATTAAGTAATCTGGGTTTACTATAATAAATAAAGTTACCAAAATTCCAAACTAATTCGTCTATATAGTATTCACAACTATAGCTAATAAGTTCTATAATAGATAAAATCATAATAGCCCCAAATACAAATAACTAAACTTTAACTACATATGAATTTTTATAGTACTTCACAATGAAAATCTGATAACTTAATACAAACTAGCCCAATCTTACTATAAACTATATATTATCAAATAATTAGTAAATGTTATAGAAAAATTTTAGCAGCAAATTATTATAAAAACTATTATAATTCTTAATACATTATTATATATTACAAAGAATTATAGCTTATAAATTTTGTAAAAATAAATAGAACAATTATTAGTGTAAATAATTTTTTTAATATGATTGATTGATATAACATACATTTGATCTAATTCTATACCTATTTAAACCCTATTTTACAAGGCTATTATGTAACAAATTATTCCAAATTGATTCATCTTTATTTAATGAAATATTATGTTTTGCACCACTGGTTATAGTTAACCATTATAATAAATGGTTAACTATAACCAGTTAATTCTGAATTTAATCAATTGTAATTTCACCAGTTACACAGATCACCATATATAAGTATAATTTTTTTTTGTTTACAATCAACTTTTTTTTTGTTACAGTACTAATTAAGGCTTTCTTTTTGTAGCATTAGTGTTGTTGGTATTGCCGTAAATAGTACTTTTGATTGTTGTTGCTATTATTTGTACTCTTTGATCATTGTCATTGGTGTCTTTGTTGTTAGTGCTTTTGGTTTTCACTACTAGTGCCAGTGTTATTGTTTGCTAGAATTTCAATAGTGGGTCATGTTTGCAGTTATTGATTTTGCTTATTTTGGTATTGCTGTATACTAGCATTGTCTTTTGGTGTAGTCATCATTACTGATATCAATGTTGTTGCTTGCTAGTATTTCAGTAATTGATTTTGTTCACATTTATTAGCTTTGCTTATTTTGGTGCTATTGTATACTAATATCGCTTTCTAGTATAGTTGTCAATTGTCAGTTTATAGTTTAATAGTACTATCATTTGATTCTCTAGCTCAGATACTTTCATTGTCTGCTATTTTCTTTACATTGTATCTGGTTTTCGTTTTGTAATTCACAGTGCTATAATTACATTGTGTCATATCTTTTGTTTTAGATTTTTGGCTTTTATAACGTTGTAGTTGGGTTTTAGTATTAGATAATTAATGGTTAGGGTTAGGGTTAGAGTTAGGAATTAAGATTAGTTTGAAATTAAATGTTTAGTAAAAAGGAGCGAAGTGGAGGCAATAGCTGTAGCAAAGCGACTATAGAGTGAGTGAAGCAAACTCTGTAGATGTTGCTGAGCATTAGTAAAGCAACACAAATTATGCTGAATATAATAAAGTGGTGTATAGGTGTGTTTGGTTGTGTGTAGCTAATAAAATGGTTAAACTTGATTAATATTGTGATAGTATTTGTTTGTTATCGAATAGTAAAGGTTAGTAAATATGAACACAAATCATTATGATAATTGTAGTTATAACTCTTATATTATAAATTTATATTGTGTAACATTTATAGTTATTTATAACTATCTGGTTAAGGTTAACCAGTGGTGCAGGTTAAAAATGTCCTTATTTAATTATCTAAAATAAATTCTAGTAAAAATATTGAAATAATTAAATTGTAAATCCAGAACTTTAATAAAACTGCACTGATTAATCCCACTATTAATTGTAATTCATAAAATTCATTATCTAAAAACAATATCACTGATTATTAAAACTTAATTGCTGCTGCCATTGTCTTTGACTTATCTTTTGAATTTAACCTAAAAAAAAGCTTCTAGCACATTAGCAGGCACATAACTTGTTATGTAATGCAATTGCGTGGAGTTATCATTAAGCAAATTAGTTAGTAATTAATATAATAATTGTAGTAATTATTATGTAGTTAGTATCTTCTCAGAATTTTCAAGAAATATAAAATTAAATATACTAGCATAATGTATTTTAATATGCTGAATAAGGTTTTTAGAGTACAAAGTTAGAATCAATTTGTAAAATTTTGAAAATCATAATATTTTTAAAAATTTTTTTATTTGAATTTAATGGATTCGTAGAATTAAAATAAAAAATTTTTATCAAATTTGGTCAAGAACTCATGGAGATATCTTTGATGAAAGTTTCTGTAAACAATTTTAATGCAGTTTCTTTGTAATATATTTTTTTGTTTTTTCAAAATAACCCACAGTTCGGCGATGATTTACAAAACATTTGACTATGCTACCTAAAAAAAAAATTATAACAAGACTTGTAGTGCATAACTTTGACTAATAGAATCTCAAATTTATGAAAAAATATTGAAAACTCATGAAGATATTAACATTTTTGTAAATTTGGATGCATACGTTTTTACAAGTCTTCTCCTAAACTTCAAATGCTTTCAGAAGCACTTTCTCAAAATAAAACCTTCAAAATGTGACTTAGTAAGTTGATAGAATAGGTATTCGAGAGTCTTCAATTAAATTTTATCAAAAACAGATTAATATTGACGAAGTTATGATAATTTTTTAATTTGTTTCCAGATTCATGATTTTCTAAAATTTTTAATTTTGATGAAAACAGAAAAATCATTATCACAGGCTAGATTTTTACAAGTTCAAATGAAACAAGTTACTGCGCATTAATATAACAATAGAAAATAGGCTAAAATTTATTTCTAAAATTTTAAGTTATTTGGTTAAATATTTATTTCATAATAGCTTTTTTTATTTGGCGCAGCTTCTTTATAATATACTTTATAGAAAAGAAGAATCTTTTATCAAAGATATCTCTACAAGTTCTTGACCAAATTTGATAAAAATTTTTTAATTTGAATTTTATGGATTCATAGAATTCAAATAAAAAAATTTTCATCGAATTTGATCAAGTGGTTGCAAAGATATTTTTGATCAAAGTTTTAGAGAATTTCAAAACACATATTACATGATAGATACATTAAATTTGTTGACAAAACTTTGATCAAGGATATCTCTGCAACCACCTGATCAAATTTGATGAAAATTTTTTTATTTATTCTTCGGATCCATAAAATTTAAATAAAAAAATTTTTATCCAATTTGATCAAGTAGTTGCAGAGATATTCTTGATTGATACACATTTTGAAATTCTCTAAAACTTTGATCAAAGATATCTCTGCAACTACCTAATCAAATTTGATGAAAATTTTTTTATTTGAATTGTATGTATCCATAGAATTCAAATAAAAAATATTTTCATCGAATTTTATTAGGTGGTTGCAGAGATATCTTTGATCAAAGTTTTAGAGAATTTCAGAATACGTATTATATCACAAATACGTTTAAATTTGTTGACAAAACTTTGATCAATGAAATCTCTGCAACTACATGATCAAATATGATGAAAATTTTTTTACTTATTCTACAGATCCATAAATTTAAATAAAAAAATTTCATCATATTTGATCAAGTGGTTGCAGAGATATCTTTGATCAAAGTTTTGTCAAAAATTTAAATGTATGTCATGTAATATACGTTTTGAAATTCTCTAAAACTTTGATCAAAGATATCTCTGCAACTACCCAATAAAATTTGATAAAAATTTTTTATTTGAATTCTATGGATCTATACAATTTAAATAAAAAAAATTTTATCGAATTTGATTAGGTAGTTGCAGAGATATTTTTAATCAAAGTTTTAGAGAATTTCAAAACGCATATCACATGACAGATATGTTTAAATTTTTGACAAAAATTTGATGGATATCTTTGCAACCACTTGATCAAATTTGATGAAAATTTTTTTATTTAAGGGTAGGGTGTACGTAGATCATTTTTCATATGATCTACATGGTATATTAAATTTTTATATAGTAAATAAAAAAATACTTATAATAAAACTTTTTAACATCTTAACCAATTAGTATCAAATTTATATAATATATGGTTTAATCCAGTTTGTTTCTAATAGTGAAGTTGCACAATATGTATTGCTTTAAAAAAAATTAACTTCACATATAATTAAAATCTCTGAGGTCGCTATATTTTTTTCTGGGTAGTAAAAGAATTGCTAATTCTGATTGGTCGAATCATGTGATATTTATATGATATTGTATGTTATTGTTATACAAAGTTGATATACATTCTATTTTATATGAATTTGGAAATGTTGATACACTACCCTTAAATTTTATGGATCTGTAGAATAAGTAAAAAAATTTTCATCAAATTTGATCAAATGGTTGCAGAGATATCCTTTATCAAAGTTTTGTCAACAAATTTAAACGTATCTGTCATGTAATATGCATTTTGAAATTCTCTAAAACTTTGATCAAAGATATTTCTGCAACCACCTGCTCAAATTTGATGAAAATTTTTTTATTTGAATTCTATAGATCCATAAAATTTAAATAAAAAGAGTTTTAACAGCTATTACAATTTTAAAAAATTTGCTCTATATTTATTTACCCGATACTAAATGTTATAATTAAGCTTTAGCAAATTACTATAAAATTTACATGTAATAATCCAACTTTAGCAAATTTACTTGATTTTAGAGGTAGCAAAAACATCTAAATTTATGCAGATTAGTTATGACCTATACAAGAGATGTTCAGGGTCCTGTGCTATACCTGTCCTATATATTCGTCTAAAGTACTGCATTCATTTTTAAAAAAAATATTACCGTTAGATAATATAAAAAAAACTTTTGTGCTATTCATGTTCTAGCTATATTCTACATGTTCATCTTAAGTACTATATTCGTTCTAAAAAAAAAGAACGTTAAATATATATATATATATATATAAAAGAAATCTAACTAATGTGCTACGCCCGTTCTGGCTACATTCTATACATTCGTTTAAAGTACTACGTTTGTTTTAAAAAAAGAACATTAGATATTACATATATATATATAAACCAAAAAAAAAAGAAAAACTAACTAATGTGCTATGCCCATTTTAGCTACATTCCATATGTTCATCTAAAGTACTATATTCATTCTAAAAAAAAAAAAGTTAGATATATATATATATATATATAAAAGACAAAGAAAAACTAACTACTATACTACTAATGTGCTATGCCTGTTCTAGCTATGGTCCATATGTTTATCTAAAGTACTATGTTCTTTTTAAAAAAAAGAATGTAAAATATATATATATATATATATATATAAAGAAAAGAAAAACTAACATGCTACACCCAGTTTAGTTATATTCCATATATTCGTCTAAAGTACTACGTTTGTTCTAAAAAAAGAACGTTAGATATAATAATAATAATAAAAATAAAAATAAAAAATAACATACTATGCTCATTTTAGCTATGTTCGACTAAATAAAAAAATAAACTATTAGTACTATAATAAAAAAAATAACATGTCAAAAATAAAGAACAGCCGATACCTTTATTTGAATGTCAAGACCTCTAGTGACAGACGTTCTAAAAAATAAAAAAACAATTTTATTTATATGTTATGATCATTGATTTTTAATGTGATTGTCTGATCATATAAGAGTCGGCATGATAAGTTCGAATTTATTATGACATTACAGCTGATTTTAGTAGGACACATGATGAATTTTGTGATAATCAAATTTTAACTAATCATCTTATTTTAAATATTCTTATAGCAATTAAATATTTTTTTATTCTCATTATTAAGCAGCACCATTTACTGTTTATTATATCTTCATGTAAGAAATTATAGGTAATCTCATATATTCTGGCACAACTATTACTATAAAGTAAAAAATTTTTATATATAATAATTTATTTTATTAAATTTTTTTAAACTTATCTTTTAAAAAAATAGTACATTATAATATTAAGTTATAAATATTAATTTTTTATATTTATATTAAATATTTTTTATAATTAATTTTTTATTCAATAATATTAAATTTATTTATTTATTAAATTATTATTATTTTTTTGAATATGTTATTTGTAACAGCCTGTTACACACTTATTTGTAACAGCCTTTATCTCTAACTCAAAATTGTACTAAAACAACACCTATTGCACTTCTAACAAAAAATGATCCTCTCGCAATTCTGTATTAATCTTGATCCTACCTTAATCTAATCCTATTTTAATATTAATGTGGCCTTATTGGCTATTACAAATAAGTGTGTAACAGACTGTTACAAATAGCTTTTTTCTATTTTTTTTATTATGCAATTATAATTTTTTATAAGACAAAAATATTCTTAATAATATTTTATATATAAAATAAAATTTTTATAAATTTTAAAAAAATTTTTATTAATTTAGTTTTTAGGTTAAACCTAGTAAATAAGAAAAAATATACTAGTTTTTAGTTTAGTATATACTTATATAATAAGTTAATAAAATTTATAATTAATAAAATTTTAATTAATATCATATTAAAATTCAAATTTAGAGAATTTTTTTTATGTTTATACATTATTAAAATTTTTAAAATTTAAAAGTTTATAGATTTTTAAGTTTTTTAACTAAAATAGGTATTATTTTTACTATATAAAATATAATAAACTAGATTAAATTAGAGTTTTATTTTTGGCATAACTTTTTATTGTACATAATAACGTTTAAAATTTTGCAAACTTTTTTGATAGTTATACCAAAGAACTTGCGTAGTAGCACAAAAAATACTTAATTTTAATTGGTTAAACTTTAAAAATAAGCAAATTTTTAATTTTTTAATTTTTTAAAATTTAAAAATTGAATAAATTTAAAGATTTTTTAAAAACAATTAAATCAACAAATTATAAATTTTTTTTTAATAAATATACTATCTTGCTATTCAAATAATATAAACATTTTTTTAATTGCAAGTTAATAGAAAAAAATTAGTACTTACTATATACTGACTTTAATTTATTTAATTGAACTGCCAGAATATATAATATAACCAATAGTAGATAATTAATCTTATTGTAGGTAATTGTTCTTGTGCTTGTTCTTGCACTTGCACTTAAATTTGTAAATGTTCTTGTTCTTGTACTTGTTTTTGCATTTGCTCGAGACCATATATACAAAACAGTTTCAAATATATGAAACATTTAATTGACTTTTTTAGTTCAAATGTTTTACGATTTTTGCGAGTTGTTTAAGGGCGTTAATAAGAGCGTTAAAAATGATATAATAATTACTTAAATATTATAAGGGTTTTAGTAAGCAGCACACCTGCACTGCAGTGCACCCCTTTTATGTTTCTCAAAATTTTCTAGAGTAACCCTGCTACATTTTTAACAAAAAATGAATCTCTCGCAATTCTGTACTAATTTTAACCCTAATCCTAATTTAAACCTAACCCTAACTCTAACCCTAATTCTAATTATTATTTATATTTGTTGCTATAGAGTGCACAGTGGGTGCACTGTAGTGTAGGATGCACTGCTTATTAAATTCCATATTATAATTATTAAAAATGATATAATAATTACTTGAAAGCTATAATAATTACTCGCTTACGTATTTATATTAGTTTTCCATGTTCAGGTTACATTTTTTGGATATGACCAATCAAAAACATTAAAGCACACAGATTCAAAATTCCCACAATTATTTCTGCTTAGAAGTTCAAAATTTGTTGCAGCCAATCAAAAACGTTTAAATGAATAACTCTGAATTAGATGGTATAAAAGATTGATAGAAAATAGATAGATACAGATTAGGGTTAAATTAGTTCGCATTTGGATTATTATAGTTTCTATCATGATATTGTTATAAACATTACTAATTTGGTGATGTACAGTATGTAACTCGTTATCCATATCTCAGTTAACACAATGTCAAAGATATAAAATAAACATAGCAAACAAAACTTGATTCTTAAAAGAAATACAAATGGATTGATAGTTGATTTATTAAAAAATTCAATTGACTTTGCCATGTCCAAAAAGCCATAATTAGAATGTAGGGTTATAACATAGATTAAATCTGCAGATCATTTATATAATATGTAACAGATTCATTATTTATTCGTGATAAATTACACATACCCTTAAAGGCTAAAATTTATTTACACACTTATACTAACCAAGCAAAAAATTAAGTATGATACTATATATCATAAGGCCATTAATGCTAATGACGTGTTTGATATAATCAATATTGTGAATTTATCATGGCATATGATCATGTCCATTTATGCTATCTAAATTTCACATGTGCAAAATAATTAGTAAAAATGTACAGGACACTTGTGATAGGTGACTAATTTTATAATATTTGAATATATATATATTTTACAATCAAAAATTTAAACTGTCTAGAAAAAATGTTTTTTTTTGTAATTAATTGTTTAATGTGTCTAACAGTTTAACCCATTTGGATTTAATACCATTTAGCTTAAACTAACAGTATAAAGAAAATTTTGTGCAGCTAAATAATTTTAACTTCTAGCGACAATTTGCTTATCTATGATATTTCTTAAATACATATGCAAATTGTTTCATTTCCACAGTAATTTAATATGTCATAAACATATAGCAAAATGGTTGTAAAATTATTAATGACGATATTGATAAATAGTTAATTGGAATAAAAAATAAAATGAATAAGAAAAGGTAATATGTCATCTTTTTTAATTAGAATAATTAGAGGTAAAGATTAAATAATAAAATTAAATGTACTATATAAACTTAAAATGTATAAAAATAATTTAGTGCTTCAAAGAAAAAATGAGGTTGTGGACTTTCAAGTTTATCTTTTAAATTAATTGGCAAGTAATAGATTAAATTAAAATCTTGTAGGAAATTTTTCTTGGCATCATAATTGATCTTTCTTTTTTAGGAGTTCAAAATGTAAACGATTGGTACAAAGTTATAGTTTGTTTCTTTTTTAGGAGTTTAATAAGATCAACAGAGATTAGGGGCATGCCATTTATCACGTGATTTTTACTATGGATACATGGTCAGAGGTTGTGATCACGTCTATATATTATATTAATCAATCAGAATTAAATAAAGTGATCACACCATACATGGATAAGGGTGGCTACTAAGTAAAAAATATCACGTAATAAATGGCACACCCCTTAGGGCGCTAACATTTATTACCTAATATCCATTTACTATAGGGGCTTACCCCTCTACCCCCAGATAAGATTTATAAATAGAATTTTAGCCAATCAAATTTAACTAAGGTATGATTTTTCTTGACCCCCACCCCCAAAATATTATCTAATAAATGTCAGCGCCCTTATATAATCTAAAATTAGCTAACAAAATTGGTTAAAAATGAAAGATGAATAAAATTTTAATACTATAGATAATGTATATTATTTATTGTTTACATTTCTGATTTGCATGACATAGTAATATAGCTACCTTATTTATACTTATTTTAACTTCAACTTTAGTTTATTTGTAATTGTCTAAAAAAAATACTATGTGTTTACTAGTTTACCTATCTGGTTTTAATACCATTCTGAAAAGATCAACTTATTCAAACATCATAGCATCACCCCTTAAAAATTTTTACTATCTGGTCAAGTAAAAATTTAAGTCATGTAATATAAAATCTAACAAAAACACATTTCTACCTAAGCAGAAGCAAAATTTTATATAATTAAATGTTTTCAACCCTTGACTATTTATAGTATATCTTGATTTTAGTATACTAATTTTTTAAATATTATTAGAAACTTTTAGATTATAATGTAGATATCATATAATCATATGATAATTATACCATATTGGAATTCTTGCTTTCAGGACTATTATAGTCTCAAAAGGAGTTCTTTTTCTTTTAGCAAAGATCTATGTAAGAATAATAACAATAGTAATTATAGATAAATGATATTATATGCACTGTAGTATGAAGACATTTATTTAGAAATAAAATAAATAAAAAAAAAGTGCACAGATAAAAATCTGAAGTGAACCTGAAATGTATAGAATAATGTGACTTCAGGTGTTTTTAAGCTTATTTATTATTTATTAGATTCAACTCTTGAAAATTTGTGATATTATTGATTGTGCTTACATATCAAATATAATTTTATAGAGCCTAATCTGGGGGTCGTCTAAAGTCATATACCCACGTGACATTTTCATGTAAATTAACCAAATGGAGTCACAAAATTTGTTTACACAAATCAGCTCGAAGAAGTTAAAAAACAAAAAAAACACAAAAACATAAAAATGGCAATCTAAACCTATTTTGGGCCATTAATAAAAAATGTCAGGAAGGCAAGTTTACCTATATTGTTTCTAGCCTAATCCTGATCCTAATGCCAAATAGTCTCTGATATGAATTTCATCTAAATTTTCAAAAAATCATTTGGGTATATGGCTTTAGCTATCTTCCTAATCTGGTAAATAATAAGAGGTAAAATCAAAACTCAAAAACTTAACTTTATAACAAATACATATTATTTTTTTAATAATACAGTAGCCTACTATATTATTGTGAACACTTTTCAAAAATTTATACAGAGCTAAATATATAAGGTATCAAGCCAAAAATTAAATTATATATTTTTTAAATCTATACCTTTTAAATAAAAAAAAAATTGACAAAATTTTATGCTATAGATTTAAAATAATTAAGTTTAAGTAAATTTTTAAATTTTTGCATTTGACCAGTTTTCTAAATTTTAGTATAGTTTTCTTAATAAACAGAATTACTAAATATAGTAATAGATAAACTTAAGTTTTTTTATTAATAAACTAGCAATTTTTTTAATTAGTATAACAAAATGCACATATCTTTAAAATTTTATAATTTTTCAAAAAAATTTTAGTTAATTGCTATATATAGGGGATGTCTAAAGCGGGGCAACTTATATTTCTTAATAATTTTCTCAATTAACTATAGGGTTAGGGTCATCTTATATTAGGGTTAGGTTGGGTTTTAGATAGTTATATATAAACAAAATTGCCTTTTTGATATTTTACTTAATCTATCTGAGGTAGGTTTAGACTGCCATTTTTTGTATTTTTTAGGTTTTTGTTTTTGTGCTTCGCAAGCGATCATCATATTCTGTAATTTGATTGGATGGGATTACATAAATTTGCCACCACTTTAGACGACCCCTATATATAGAATAAAATTACTATATTTGGTAATTAATATAATTTTGAATTAAATATTGTATTTTTATATTTAGAAATAATAACTAAGGAAATTAATTTTTACTATGCAGTTATTTTTTAATTAATTTTGTACAACAATAAAAACCGGTCAAACTTAAAAATTTAAAATTTTACTTAAATTTAATTATTTTAAAAACTGTAGCATAAAATTTTTTAAAATTTTTTTTATTTAAAAGGTATAGATTTAAAGAATTTATAATTTAATTTTTAGCTTAATTTCTTATATATTTAACTCTGTATAAATTTTAAAAAATGTCCACAATAATATGGTAGGCCACTGTATAAGTCAGCACTCATGAATAACTAAAATTGAATTGTATGTGTTAGTGGTTGTATTTTTGATCAAACTTTAGCACTTATTTATATATACGTGTTAGAATATATAAATCTTTTATATATATTATTTTTTATTAATAGTTTAATTAACAATTTTTGTCTATTTAGGGTAAATGAACTTTGTTAAAATGACAATATGTTTCACTTCTGAACTTGGTTACGTATACGATTGGTTATATAAGTACCGAAATTGACCAGTCAGACTTGAATTTTAATGATTTAGTTAGGGCTGTGACAATTATTGTGACAGATCATAATGAAATCCAGATTAAAATGTTATAATAGTATAAAATCTCGAAAATTAAATTTTTTTGGGGCGCATTTTTTAGGGTTAGGGGTTTTGGGTTAGGGTTAGGTTTAAAAAATATAATAAACAAGTATTAATGGGTTTTAGAAGGCTAGCAGGTTAAGTATAGAATGTTGATTTCATTTTAAATTATGATCTGTGACATTTATTGCATAATATCCATTTACTATGAGGGCACCCCCTCCTCCCACATAAGATCAAATATGATTGGCCAATTTAAATAGTATCTAATTTACTATATATCTTTGTATAATATACGATATTGTATAATACAGGGCCAACTCCCACCCCTAAAATATTACGTAATAAATATCAGCACTCTTACTGTTCAATAGTAATTAATCCCTGCATAGATCACCTAATGACGATCCTGATCACGGTACCCAAATTCGACCAATCAGATTGCTTTAAGCGGACAGACATTTAGAACTTTAGTAGTACTACTAGTAGTTAGGCACGTCCTTACGTCCGTGCTATAGTAGTTACTGGTATACAAAAATAAATATGGTAAATACTAAATTAGTGTAACCTGGGTCAAACGGATCAGAATTAGTGATGAAATATATATATAAAAAAAAAGATAAAAAATATTTTACCTGATAAGGCACGTAATTTCTTTAATTTGCTTTAATTTGAGAAATGTAAGTAAAAAATACTGTTTACCTTTTGATTAATAGATACATATTGAAGTTTTTTATTAAAATTTCAGCCAATCAATGCCCATATAAGCTTTATAAAAGCATAGTTATCTTGTAATACCTTAAAAGAAATTATAAATTTACGTACAGTAGCATTTTACGAAACTCTTTTTATCATTGATTCTGTCTGTTAGTGGAGAGACAGAGAGTCTGTGGCGAGTGTATTTATGTAATACTTGGTTGATGCTTGGTGCAACATCACGTGATCAGTGGATATATTCTGCATGTATTTTGCCGGCAGTCTGAGCCATATTGGCCCTTGCATAATGTCACCTGATTAGCCGGCACCTAGAGCCCTATGTAACCCACTGATCCTCCTAGTGTGTTGGTTAGGGTGTCCAGGAGAAATTGCGTAAAAAATGTCCTTATATATTTTACGTTAACTATCTTTGTTTCTATGTACATGCGATTTGACCGAGGTCAATTATGCGATGAATGCGAAATAAATTTAAGATTATGCGAAATATTTAAATAGATTATGCGATCTTTATAGTGTTATTCTACATATA
>QKWP01000143.1:222285-320092 GCA_003550325.1 Gigaspora rosea | reverse complement strand
GCAAAATTTTATACGATTAAATGTTTTCAACCCTTAGTTATCTATGGTATATCTTGATTTTAGTATACCAATTTTTTAAATATTTTTAGCAACTTTCGGATTATAATGTAGATAACTCGATACATCGTAAATCACATGATAATCATACCATATTGGAATTCTTGCTTTCAGGACTATTATAGTCCCAAAAGGAGTTCTTTTTCTTTTAGCAAAGATCCCATATGTAAGAATAATAACGACGGTATTAAAAGATAAATAAAATTATATGTACTGTAGTATGAAGGCATTTATTTAGAAATAAAATAAATTAAATTAATAAAAAAAAATGAACAGATAAAAATCCGAAATGAAACTGAAATGTATAGAATAATACCAAGAGAAAAAAAAATGTGACTTCAGGTGTTTCAAGCTTATTTATTATTTATTAGATTCAACTCGTGAAAAATTTGTGATATTATTGATTGTGATTACGTATCGTATATGATATTATAGAGCCTAATCTGGTAAGTAATAAGGGGTAAAATCGAAAGTTCGAAAAGTTATCTTTATAACAAATATATATTATTTTTTTAATAATATAAGTCAGCACTCATGAATAATGAACCGGATCACGATAAAAGAAATTGAATTGTACGCGTCGATGGTTGTGTTTTTGATCAAATTTTAGCACTTGTTTTATATATGCGTGTTAGAATACATCAATCTTTTATATTACCTACAATTTATATACATGTCATTTTTTATTAATAGTTTAATTAACAATTCTTGTCCATCTAGGGTAAATGAACTTTGTTGAAATGAGCAAGAATACAATATGTTTACCGAAATTGACCGAATTTTAATAATATATAGAAGATAGATATAGGTTAGTTACTGTGCTAGATCACCTGATGACGATCCTGATCACGGTACACAAATTCGACCAATCAGATTGCTTTAAGCGGACAGACAGTTATAACTTTTATAATATAGATAGACTAGTAGTTAGGCATTCCAAATGTCCGTGCTATAGTAATTATACAAAAAAAAAATTATAAACATAAAAATCTTAACTATTAACGTTGATTTATTAATTAATTTGAACATTTGATCCAATCTCAAACGCAGTAAATGGTGGTGCTGTTTGTAGGAACGTGGTAAGATTAGATTGTTCGTACTATCATGGGTACACATGTATCACATGATGGTCATGAACACGAAGAGGACTTGATTGTGTAGTTGGTGACATATAAATTATTACTAATCGAAGTATATAACAATTGAAGCAGTGACGGCGCATGTAGATCACCTGATGTAGATCAACTGATGATCCTGATCACGGTACCCCAATTCGACCAATCAAATTGTTTAAATGTGACAGACAGAAAAACTTTAGTAGTACTACGTGCTAAATTAATTTTTTTATTCGTATTTTTTTTTAGATTATTTTATTAAAGTTTTTATTTAATTTTAATTATATATTATATTTTACAATCAAAAATTGAAACCGCCTAGAAAAAAATTTTTTTTTAACAATTAATCGTTTAATGCGTCTAACAGTTTAACAGTAGTTTAACCCACTTGGATTTAATACCATTTAGCTTAAACTAATAGTATAAAGAAATTTTGTGCTGCTAAATAATTTTAACTCTTAACAACAATCTGCTTATCTATGATATTTCTTAAATATATGGGCCAAATTGTTTCATCTCCATAGTAATTTGATATGTCATGAACACATGGCAAAATGATTGTAAAATTATCAATGACGATATTGATAAATAGTTAATTGGAATAAAAAATAAAATGAATAAGAAAAGGTAATATGTCATCTTTTTTAATTAGAATAATAGATTGAAATAATAAAATTAAATGTACTATATAAACTTAAAATGTATAAAAATAATTTGAGTGCTGCCAAGAGAAAATGAGGTTGACTTTCAAGTCTATCTTTTAAATAATTGGCGAGTAATAGATTAAATTAAAATCTTGTAAGAAACTTTTCTTGGCATCATAATTGATATTTCTTTTTTAGGAGTTTCAAATGTGAACGATTGGCACAAAGTTATAGTCTGTTTCCTTTTTAGGAGTTTAATAAGATCAACAGAGATTACATGATCTAAAATTGGCCAACAAAATTGGTTAAAAGTGAAAGATGAATAAAATTTTAATACTATAGATGATGTATATTCTGATTTTGCGTGACATAGTGATGTAGCTACCTTATTTATACTTATTTTAACTTCAACTATAGTTTATTTGTAATTGCCTAAAAAAAATTATCCGTTCGTTTAACGGTTTAACCTAACTGGTTTAATACAGTACCATTCCGAAAAGATCAACGTCATTAAACATTATAGCATCACCCCTAAAAATTTTCATTATCTGGTCAAATCAAAATTTAAGTCATGTAACATAAATCAAACAAAAACACATGTTATTTTTATTAATAGTTTAATTAACAATTCTTGTCTATCTAGGGTAAATGAACTTTGTTGAAATGAGCAAGAATACAAAATGTTTATCACTTCTGAACTTGGTTACGTATACGATTGGTTACATAAGTACCGAAATTGATTGAATTTTAATAATAGAAGATAGATATAGATTAGTTACTGTGCAATGATAATTAATCCCGATATGCATAGATCACCTGATGACGATCCTGATCATGGTACCCGAATTCGACCAATCAGAATGCTTTAAGCGGACTTTTATAATATAGATTCCGGAATATTAAGGTCATCGGGTGACACCGGAGAAAAAAATTACATGCCAAAAATGGAATAATTTGCACCATGGAATTTAAAAAAAAAAATTTTTTTTTTTTTGGAAAAATTGTGTCGGCTGTCCTTATATGATCATGCGATGCTAGACAGACCGATCATCTAAAAATTTGTATTATAGATTCTACGTGCGTAACATGCATACAAATTGTTTATATGAATTACCAAATGCCTTTTACTAAGACATTTAAGTGGCAAAATATTAATGAACAAGTATCTAGAAGGTTTCAAATTAACACTAAAAAACTCAAAGCTTATAACAAAAATATTTGAAATTTATCGATCTTGATCTTTAATTTGTTAATTCTAGATATGGAACCTTTATTGTAAAAACTACAGGAATCTAATAATTTAATTTCTAAAATATTTATAAAAATCTTTTCTAACAAATTATTTTATAAAACCTACTTAAATAATTGATCGCTCAGAGTCTTTACATCATGTCAAATCAATGTCATATAAATTAAAATGAAATGACTATATAACTGTGACTTAGTCACTTAGTCATTTAGGCAGATTTGGTCATATGCCAAATGTAATGCTAAACTTTTGTTTTCTTTAAGAAAATATCTTTATCTCAGGATTTTAATTATGAGACACGATTAGTAATAAAATTTTTTACGGTAAATCATGAATCAACCAAATATTGAAAGATTACAGCAGATAAGTATGGTATGAATGATCAGAATTGTATAAGTTACCTTTTATATCCTCTCTCTTTCTCTCTTTCTCTCTCTTTCTTTCTCTCGATATGGCAGACAATATGGTATAGATGAGCAGAACATGCTGATTTTTAAATCCTATACCATACTGATATTCGTAATACCTATACCATACTGATCTGGCATTTCGTACCATACTGATATTCGTAATACCTGATCTGCTGTAATTTCCCAATACGAACTAGCTCAAAATACTAGTCATCCGTACCATAATGATCTGTTATAATCTCAAATATTGTGTCATGACATAAAGTATCGTACTGAAATTTTTTTACAGTAAATCACTACAATAGTCGGTAAGTTTTGCAACAACATTTTTTACAGTAAATTGTGATAGAGACCACAACTGTTAATTCCACTATACTGAATTGGGGTGTTCGATACACTATGAAAATCAAATCTATATGTAGTATCATGCAAAATTCTAATAATACAGATTTTTTCCCCGATTAACCAATCGAAACATTTCATATATAAAAATGTGTCCATTTTTTTAGATTCACAGGTTGTGTTCGGTTTTTTTTTTCCTCAAAAACTTCAATACAAATCAATCACGCTCCTTATGACTACGAAGTTGCAGTGTCTTTTTTTACATCAAATATGGTAGCATTTATTTTTCTAAAAACATTTTAATTACATGATCAAGCATGAGTAAATTGTAAATAGCAACGATCAAGGTTAACTTTTCTATGACAACATATATGATTTTGATTTACTTAATTAACAAGTCACCTTAACGATCACCATTTTTTTCCCTATATAATCACCATAAGGAGTATTTATTATATCTAGTAGAATTACATCATTATATAACTATATAAAAAGTTGATATTTAACGATCACAATTAATATGAATGGATAACTCTTCGTGGCACAATTTGATCGTAAGAGCATACGTCTAAATTACACGTGTAAATCTTAATAAATTTTATGAATAATAATAGGTAAAAAAAAAAAAAAAAAAATAAAAAAACAAAAAAAAAAAATTATATGAAAAAAAAAAAGGAAAAAAAAAAAAAAAAAAAAAAAAAAAAAAAAAAAAAAATATAAAAAAAAAAAAAAAAGAATATAATAACGAATAGAGGAAATCTTATGACCTTAAGATCCTTATTTGATAAAAGATTTACATGAATAATAGTACTGTTCTTCGTTTTGTATGATATCAAACTGTGATTTAAAGATTTATAATCGTTACTTTAATCAGTGAAAAACGAATTTCCAGTAAATAATATGTACCTATTAATTGCTCATCACTATCATATAAGGATTTCAATTCTAAAATTTGACCAGAGCTCCGAATTTTAACATTATGATAAAAATATTTTATATATAAATGCACAGAAACTGTTCAAAGAAAACACACCACAAAAATATTATTTAAACCTAAAAAATATTCTCAAAATAATAAGTTTCAAGACGTTTGCAAAATAACAATAAACTCCGAAAAGATGAAATATTTTTTCTGTTTTATAATTCTTATTTGCATTGTTTATGGCCTGTCGATTAACGGGTCACCTTTGCATGAAGGTAAAATGTCTGAATTAATTAATTATTTTTTTTTATGACTCTTATTATACTAATTATTAACCATGTATATTTATTGACAGCTCGATCTGGTTACCTTACGAAACGATGTACTCCTGGTGGTGGAAAAGGGGATTGCGATTGGACTGACCAATGTGACAGCGATGCTGACTGCAAATCCGGACTGTATTGCAACGGAGATATATGTATTGCACATGATCAAAAAGTCTAAAAAGTAATTATTGAAAATTTGTTTGTAATCGTATCTACAAGGATAAATGATTAATTAAAAGGCTGTTTATGTGATGCGCAGTTATTTTAACGAACACAGTAGATAGTAGTTTGTTAAATAGATCAAACATTATCAGCTCATTATTGTTTTTTTTTTTATTTTTTAATAAATGCTCTTATAATAATATGCCAAATTAATATAAACATCCATGAACTTGAATAGCTTATTTTAAAAATTTTTAAAACTATAAATTGCACATGTGGATGGTTTCGCTGCCCAGTTTCAAGTAATAATTATGTAGCAAGTAGTGTAATAGCAAGTAACCACGGGTCAATTTTTAATCGGAATTAATGCCATTTTCCATGTGTTATAATGAATGATGTTGACTCCGATGGCAAAGGTTTCTATTGAACCTAGCTATAGAGATGTGTAATTTTGCGAAATTTTGAGTAAGTTTCGTAAATTAAATTTTCATGTAATTTGTAATTTTGTACACATGAAATTTAGTTTCTGAGATCAAATTTTCAAGTGTTATCAAATAATGCAATAATACAGACCAAACATTAGTAAATCTTTACGTATGTATAACGTGTGAAAATTTCATGAAATTTAATTTTCTGAAATCTGCATAAAATTCCGCATGTAAAATTGTAATTTATACAACCCAACTAGGGTTGTTAAATTTCATGGTAAAGTATGAAAGTTATATGTATAAACTCAAAATAACAATTTATAAAATTTGCCTAAATTTTATATTATGATTTGGTTTTAATTGATCATTTGTTTAGCCATTGAGGCTGAGTCAAGTTGATGTTAATGCTGGTAGAAATTGTTATGTGATTTGGCCAACTTTAATACCTATTTTGTATCTTACATATTGACCAGGTAAGTTACAGTAAACTTACCATAAATTACCATGTAAAGTATGTTGTCAAGTAAGTTACAACTAAACATGTGGGTCTAAATTGTTTTTGGTTTGCCGTAATTGTCTGAAGCATAGCAAGGACGTTTTTACTTCTACTTCATTTCATGCAATGTCTGTTAAAGATATCCAACCAAACTTTTAGATTAGGTAACACAACATATCTCTAGATATCGTGATCAGATATGTTACATAATACCGTATTCCTCCGAAAAGAAGCACCCCTTTTTTCTATGAGGTTGCTTATTTTCGGGTATAACCTCAACTAATAATGTGAATGATTTGATATTTAGTTGCTTATTTATATTATATAAGGGGTGCTTATTTTTGGGTATATATGAATCGCGGGGATGCTTACTTTTGGGGAGTGCTTATTTTTGGAGAAATACAGTATTTAAAAATTACAGAATACAGTATCTAATACTACAATTTTTCATTTCATCCTTCAACCCGTAGATCAATTTTTTAGCACTGCCGCATTCATTTTTGCATTTATCTATAATATAATATACATTTTTCTGTTACTCATCAACCCGTAGATTATTCCATCATCATTGTCAACTTGCAAATTTAGCACTGCCCTCATTTCCTGCATTGACAATCAAGAAATCTATTATTTTTTCTATATACTATTACCAGGAATCTAATACTACAACTTTTCATTTCATACTTCAACCTGTAGATCAATTTTTTAGCACTGCCGCATTCATTTTTGCATTTTTCTATAATATAATATACATTTTTCTGTTACTCATCAACCCGTAGATTATTCCATCATCATTGTCAACTTGCAAATTTAGCACTGCCCTCATTTCCTGCATTGATCATCAAGAAACCTATCATTTTTTCTATCTACTATTACCAGGAACGGAGTGCATGTGTGAAGTGTTTCTGTACAAATCTGTGCTTTTGATTGATATTTCTTTTTTAAATACGTCATATTACTAGAGATGGGAAAAATGTGCATTTTATAATAAAATGCACATGAATGCGCATTAATGCGTATGATATATAAAATGCGCATGATACCGCATGATAAAAAAATTTTTTAATTTTTATCTTTACTATTGATAATATATCTAAATAAAGTTACTACATATAGATTCATAATAAGATTTTGTATATATAAATTTTTACAAATTAGCTAATTTGTAAACTTCATCTTATATAATTTGACACCTGACCCGTGGCTCTGCCGCGGGAGCTTTGTATAAAACATTAGAATCTTAGTTATAAAAATCTGTAAATTCGCATTATATAATATTCATAAATATGCTGAGTTAGTTTGCATTGAATCGTCACAAAAAAAATTCTGTACTATTCTATTAACTACAATATATGGTTAAGATTGAGTTGATTTGCATCAAAATTATGTTATTACAAAATTCTGCCACAGAATTCACACTCTATTTCAGTATGATTGAGCCAGTTTTTGTTAGAATTATTGTGATTTTTATATGGGTTTTTATAAAAATTCTATTACAAAATTTGTTCGCTATACTAGTAATTGCAATATATTGGGTTAGCTTGAATTAGTATAAGCTAACCTATAAAATGTTTATTACAAAGCTCATTACTCCAATAACAGATAATATGCAGCTTAGTTTTATTGGTGAATGCCAATTTCTAAAGTAAGTGTTGCAAAGAGAAAACCTTATATTACTATATTAGTTTTAGCACATTGATTACCTTTTGAACATAACAAATTTTATTGGTTGATAGATCGACATAAAATGAGTTACTGAGAAAATTAGTTGATTATCAGATAATCTTGGTGATAAAAGTTCTGACAAAAATTCTAGAAATCAATCATATAAATATTTGGTTGAATGTAACATTTTATTGATATTCGCTAATATATTCACTATTTTTTTATTAATCATATACTTTATCTATGCAGAGCATTTATCATGTCTTCACTTGTTATTGCACTTGCACTTATTCTTGAATTTGAGACCATTATACAAAACGATTTCATATTCATGAACTTTCTTAGACCAAAATAGTTTGTAAATATTAGGCAATCAAACAATAAAAGTAAATTTGGAAAATTCATGTTCATGATTTTGTGTTGTTTAAACGCATTAATAAGGGCATTAAAAAATGATATAATAATTACTCAAATGTTATAATAATTACTCAACCATGATATTCAGAATTGCAGAATATAGATAGATTAGAATGTTAATTTTTTTTTTATGTCTAAGTTCCCGCTCTGGGTAAAAGTTTATTTAATCAGGCCTGTGGATCAAGGGTGCCTCTTTGGGTGCCCCACAATTGTTACATTGAATGAGAGTACAACTAGCCACATGTACAACTTTTGGTTGTCTAATTTAAGTAGTCCGCCTGAAGGTTCTACACTAGTTGCCATACCTACAACCCAACTAGGGGATTGCCTATATAAACCCTCTGGTCCAAGCTTCGCATGTCAATCCTACTTGTGATCACTAGTACAGCCCTCTGATATATTAGTCAGTCAAAGACAGTCCCGGATGCTAACTACATCCCCTTAGGACTAATTTATCCTTGCAGTACACTTGGTAGAGCAGTCTCTGTCCCACACAGGTATTACCTATACTTCGGTAACTTACCCACTCACCGAGGCAAGCAATTTGCAGTCAGGGGATACCTAACCACTACCATTCCCTACTTCTGCTCTGGTAAAGTTCGCTCCAACCCCAGTACTGACCATCACTTTCCTATCAGTCTTTTACTGAAACATCCCAGACTTTCAATCCAGTTGGTCCGGAAGGGTTGATCTATCCGGCATTAGGTGCTATTATGGTTTTTCTCCCCCTGGTACTTACTTATATAACATAGGTCCTTTTCTCTGGTACCCGTTCCGGCGGCCAGGTTGGTAGACCTTGTCCCTGAGGTCAACATATAGTTCTTCGGCTCCGGTCCATATTCCAGTTTTGGTAGTACCGTCAAAGATTTTTGCTACTTCCTTACTCGGGTCTTGCCAAATGGGTTTCCGTTTCTCCAGTTCCTTGAATTTATCTGTGTCACAAGGCACAACTTCGCCCAAAAGCTCCCATTTGAGATGGTTACCAAGGACTACAGGTGATATACCCAACCGATCGACAGGAAACAGTTACCAGAACACAGGTCTATTTTTCAAAAGCATCGCCAGTGGGATTTGAACCCTAGACCTGCCACTTGGGAGGTGACAACTTGCCAACTTCTCCAAGTCACCACACCCCTTATTAGAATGTTAATTATACTTATTTTAATTTAATTTTTCTATATAAAATTTTGATGGGATAANGCCACATGTACAACTTTTGGTTGTCTAATTTAAGTAGTCCGCCTGAAGGTTCTACACTAGTTGCCATACCTACAACCCAACTAGGGGATTGCCTATATAAACCCTCTGGTCCAAGCTTCGCATGTCAATCCTACTTGTGATCACTAGTACAGCCCTCTGATATATTAGTCAGTCAAAGACAGTCCCGGATGCTAACTACATCCCCTTAGGACTAATTTATCCTTGCAGTACACTTGGTAGAGCAGTCTCTGTCCCACACAGGTATTACCTATACTTCGGTAACTTACCCACTCACCGAGGCAAGCAATTTGCAGTCAGGGGATACCTAACCACTACCATTCCCTACTTCTGCTCTGGTAAAGTTCGCTCCAACCCCAGTACTGACCATCACTTTCCTATCAGTCTTTTACTGAAACATCCCAGACTTTCAATCCAGTTGGTCCGGAAGGGTTGATCTATCCGGCATTAGGTGCTATTATGGTTTTTCTCCCCCTGGTACTTACTTATATAACATAGGTCCTTTTCTCTGGTACCCGTTCCGGCGGCCAGGTTGGTAGACCTTGTCCCTGAGGTCAACATATAGTTCTTCGGCTCCGGTCCATATTCCAGTTTTGGTAGTACCGTCAAAGATTTTTGCTACTTCCTTACTCGGGTCTTGCCAAATGGGTTTCCGTTTCTCCAGTTCCTTGAATTTATCTGTGTCACAAGGCACAACTTCGCCCAAAAGCTCCCATTTGAGATGGTTACCAAGGACTACAGGTGATATACCCAACCGATCGACAGGAAACAGTTACCAGAACACAGGTCTATTTTTCAAAAGCATCGCCAGTGGGATTTGAACCCTAGACCTGCCACTTGGGAGGTGACAACTTGCCAACTTCTCCAAGTCACCACACCCCTTATTAGAATGTTAATTATACTTATTTTAATTTAATTTTTCTATATAAAATTTTGATGGGATAAAATGCGTATGATTCAGAAACATGTGCATTAATGCGCATTTATGCACATGATTAAGGAATTATGCGCATGCATGAAACCTATCTCTAGATATAATTACTTTTTATGTATTTATTGGGAGACTAATTTCTATAAACCGGTCTTTTATAGATATGACTTTTCTACTATGTACCTGCGTACGTACGTACTTATTGTATGTACATATATGTGGGTCGATTTTTTCTTAATTTGCACATGGGAATTTTCTACTATATGTGGGTCAATTTTTTCTAATTTCATCTGGGCTTCTCTACATATATGTAGATCGAATTCGTTTTCAGATTTACCTGTTTATGCACATGCATGTTACTAGTACGAACAGTGTTGTCATATCTACTATGTCCAAGACTTTTTTTGCCCATGTCCATCCAAACGTCCACAGTGTCCACAACTGTCCAAAGAATATTTTGACTTTAAAATTTAATAAATTAATTTAAAAAAGATATGATTATATATTTTTTATAGTTCTGAATATTTTTTTGAAAAGAAAAAAATAGGTTACCTTAATAAAATTTTAAGTAATTTAGATTTATTTTTTTTTCACAATTGGTCACAATTGTCCACAAATTGTTCAGATCTGTCTTGTGACAACACTGTGTATGAATATCAACTTATGTATAACTTGGTTCATAATGAGCCACTTATCACTATTATTGTTGGTCCGCAACTGCAATAATCATTTGATTAATACTTAACAGCATATTATATTGGGGTGGTTGATATCCTATGTAAATATAAAAGTTTATAATTTAAATTTTTATATAGATCTTAATTGTTAATTAGTACCATAATCCTTTGCGATTTCAAATAGATGCACAACCTTAATGGCTCAGTTTAGAAAAAAATTAGGTAAAGACCAATATTATGTCTTTACAAACAAAGTTATAAAACTATTTTTTTGTTTAAATATAAAAAAAACTGACTCAATTCCTTTTTAAATAATAGGTTAAAAAAATTTTTTTAAGAAATAGTTCTTTGTTTATCATATTGATCTTTACTAAGCCATTAAGGCTGTACAGTACATCTATTTGAAATACACAATAAATTATAGTACATAAATAAAAACTGAGATCTATATTTAAATTAAATTAAACTTTTATATTATACTATATCAGATATGATTTTGATTATTAACTAATAAAGCTTATACCAATGGGTTGATAACTATATTGAGTTTATCCCACTCTAGCTTTTTTAGGTTTTTTCTAATACTGCTAACTACCATTTTAAAATATTATATTAACTTATACAATAAAAAAAGCAGATTTTTATTAGCATATCTTTATAAAAAATATTCTGGATATTAATGTTAAATATAAAACTAAGTTTCCATTCCTGGTTTTGTATGATGATGTTGTGCAGCTACCTTATATATTACTGTGTACTTGATAAATTTACCTTAATGACAATTTTTGAAAAACAGTACAATTAGTCAAAATCTATTCTATGTATGCATGTATATATGTACATACTGTACTAGAGATAGGATGACTGCATGCATTCATGTAATTAATTCTGGCCAGCATTAAAAAATTAAATCATAACTTTGGTCAAAACATGTATTCATGTATGCAAAAAATGTATGTGCATGTGCATGCTAAAATGAAAATTTTGTATTTGCCTATCTCTATACATACCTATGGGTCCATATTATTTTTTTTTTCTAACATGTTTTCTGACATTTATTTGCCTGAAATAGTGAGTAACAATTTTTTTACAGAAACTCATCACAATGCAAATTAATTCAATATTGACTACAAAGAATTTTTAACAGTAACTTGTAATAGAAATCATATAACCAAATTACAAATTAACTCAAACATAACCACATGCAGTGTTTACAATAAAATAAGTTCTGTAACAGAATTTTTTATAGTTCTCATGATAAAAATCATGATAATTCCAATGAAAACTAATACAACCTAAATTAATAATGTATATTGCCAAAATAGAAAGTAAGTTATATAACAGAGTTTTTATGGCACTATATCTCAGAATAAAAATTCTGATGATTCCAATGCAAACTGAGTTCTGTAGCAGAATTTTTTACTGTAACTCATGATAAAATTCACAGTAATTCCAATGTGAACCAAATAAACCTTAATCATATACTGTGTAAATTACCAAAATAGGGAGTAAGTTTTGTATCAATTTTTTATTATAGAAATTATAATAATTCCAATACAAACTAACTGTGGCTGAATTTTTTACAATAACTTATAATAGAAATAATAATAATTTTATTGCCAATCTTAACTGCATACTGTGTGTCTCCAGAATAGAGAGTAAATTCTGTAAAAAGTTTTATAGTAACTTATGAAAGAATCGACATAATTTTAATACAAACTAGCTTATCCTTTAATGAATGTCACTAAAATAGTGAGTAAGTTTGATAACAAAATTTTTTGCATCAATTTATAAAAAAATTATGATAATTCCATTCAAACTAACACAATATTAACTATATACTGTATGTTACTGAAATAGTAAATCTGTAACAATTTTTTTGCAGCAACTTATAATAGAAATCAGGATAATTTTAATGCAATCTAACTCAACTACATACTATGTACTAAATTTTGTATAGTAATTCATATGATAATTCTAATACAAATCAACTCAACTTTAACCACTTACTAGAATAGCAAGTAAGTTTTGTAACAATTTTTACATACTCACTTTAAAAATCATAATAATTTTAATACAAACTACCTAACCAAATATGTATACAATATTGGGCAAAAATTGTTGAATATCTGAAATTTGGTTCAAACAGGCAAATGATTGGCGGACATGTACTGCGAAGCGGCATGTGTCCGCCAATCATTTGCCTGTTTGAGCCAAATTCCGATGTTCAACAATTTGCCCAATATTGGTGTTATCTGGCAATTTATGATCATGGCCCAATGAATCCCCCTCTATATATAGACTTTAGATCAAAACAAAGATAATTTAATAAAAAAGAAATTTTTTTTCAAATAAGAAATGAGCAGAAAAAATTCTAGGGTGTTAATTTTTTTTTAAAAACAAACTTTCTTTCACTTTATACGTATTATAAAAGTATGCTTCAAAAATTTTTTTTCTAATGCCCAAATCAAGAACTTGAGTTAGTAATCTCAAAATGAATGCAATTTTATCTGGAACTGGTAAAATGAAGAAAAATAACATTTCTGAGCCAAGTATGATTAATAATAATGTAACGTATTGCAAAAAAAGTTGCTCCAAGTGTTAAAAATAATAGCACAAAGGTAATTTTCTTTTTTTTTGTAATTTTTTTTAAAAAAAATTTATTTTATTAAACATCCAATTATAATGTTTATTTAAAACCTGCTCCAGTTAATACTGGTAAATATAAAAATCAAAATTCTGAAGATAAAGATTTTATTGAGAAATTTCTATTTAATAATTGCACTTTTCATTTTTAACTGCCTACAATTGAAAAAAACGTCAGTATTATAGAATTAATGCATTAATAATATAATTGATTACTTTGCTTCGAGTACTTTTCATTGCTTATACAAATTTAAGTACTGTACTTTGTTCTGGCCTATACAATTTTATTGTCGTTAAAATTGTATTACAGTATTTGTATTATTGATTTTTGTTCAAAAATTGGATATTCGATATTCGATATTCGGCAAGGCCAACACATCACAAGATTATCTGATAGTATCAATCCCGGATCAGTCTGAAAATCAAAACAAATAATCTGATATTTGGCAAGGACAAATTACCCAATAGTAAATCCTGGACCAGTCCGAAAATCAAAACACTGTTCCGAAATCAGTCAAAAAATATCAAGGCATTGCTGCGCCATGATCATATGTGTTTACTAGATAATATATATTACTGGAATAGTGAATAAGTTCTATAACAGACTTTTATAGTAGCTTACAATAAATAATATATTCGAAATAACTTTAAAAAATTTTATTTAAACCTATATATATATATGCGCATGCACATACATACAACTATCAAATGCAAGATACAAATAATAAATGTAAAATACAAAGATTAGCCCCTATTATTGTTCACCAATACTATATAAAATATTGACTTATTTTTCAATATATTTCATTACTCAATTCTGTATTATCACCATCGCTATCATAATCATTGTCTTCAAGCATCTCTTCAGCTAAAAAAATCTTCAGGCGTTTGTGAAATAAATGAAACCTCATAAAGGTCTACCAACTCAGCGGGTAATTCTTCATTTTCTTGCATCATCATAAACTAATTAACAAAAAATTTCTTAAGCTTGAATCAAAATTTAAACTAACAACCAATAATTAGTTAATAGATTTTACCTTTTTTATTTTTTATTTAAGAAAAATGCCAGAAATACTATCCTCTAATTTTAATTATCCTTCTAATTTTAAATATTAAACGATTTGGTTAAAGTTATTTTATTTATTTTGAATTATGAAGTTTCATTTGTGATAAAAATATCTCTGACACAAAATTTAAAGTTGCATTCTTTAAACGATTGCAAATTATTTGCAGGTAAAAAAAAAAAACAAATCAGAAGTTTTTTTTTTTAAAAAAAAAATCCCCGTTGTGGAAGTCATTCTTTTAAAGAAAACTTATGGAATAAGCCAATTTTTAGTGTGAGAATAAGTGTGAGCTATTAATATCCAAAATAGAAGTCACCAAACTTTATTAACCAATTTTTGGATTTTGATCAACGAATGTGTGGCGCAGCAAAACCTGATAAGCACATTTTCTGGTTAGTGCAGATCATTCATGACATAATTTATACAATCGGCATTTTGCCAATATGTTACTCAAGTCTAGCCAAATTAAATGAGGTATCTCTTAGGGGGACCTCTCCCACCTCATTTTTTGGCAATTACATTAAAATTGAATTTTGCAGGCAAATTTGCCTGCTTAACGTATTAAGAGATAAAACCATTAATCATCCTCTTGAATTCTTCAGCTTTCTTTATCTATATTATTGTAATCATAAGTAAGTTCTATGACTTTTTTTATAGTAATCTACAATAGAAAATATAATAGTCCAATGCAATCTAACTTTTTTTTATAGTAATCTACAATAGAAATATAATAGTCCAATGCAATCTAACTTTTTTTATAGTAATCGATATTGTTACACAACATTTAAAAAAATCTTCAATAATAAATTTTTATATGATACCACATATAGGTTTGATATACATAGTATACCGCGCACTCCAACGTTACTTGCTGTGACTCATAAGGTCATTTCAAGGAAAAGATCGAACCAAAAATGACGCGTAACAGATCTATGGTAGAAATTGCAAAATTATAATTGATAAACAAAATAGCGATTGAATTCTAGCTAACTCGATATTCACAATAAGCAAACATCCATTAAAAATTGTATATATATGAAAAGTGCATCGACACAATAAAGAAGCTTTTTTTATAAAATTTCTGTCTGATGCTTTATTTTCGAGAGAATAAAATGTTTTGAGCGATCTAAGTTTGCAAACTTTCTTGTAATTTAAAATATACTGAACCCTATTTCAAAACCATAGTCTGGCCTTAATTTTTACTACAAAAATAATTGACAACACTTAAAATATCCTAAGTTCATTTTTGTTGATACTGATACAATCTATATTTGATAAACTTGTAAACATTCTGGAGGAAGTAACCATTCAAGAAGTACCGGTACGAGAAAAAGATTCACGCAAAAATTACACCATCGCCCAGAACCTATCAAAATCAAATCACGCCCAAAAAGTTAATTTACTAGGAGAAGAAAGCAAGTTGGGTAAATGAGAAAAATAGACATTTACGTAACATTAATTACAAAAAGCTTAAAAAAAAACGCTAAATCAAAGGAATAAAACGTTGCATTAAATGTAAAATTATTGTTAAAAACTTTTTTTAATAATAATGGTCACTCACAAATGCTTCAATCGATGAGTCAAAAAGTATCGGAGAATAAATTTTATTTAGTGTAATTTATTAAAAGATATTAAATGAGTTTTTCATTTTCACTCAACTTTTTTTTTCATACCTGCCTTGGAAAATTTGCAATCAATAAGGCATTCAAAGATATAGTTCAAGAAACTTTGCAATTGGTCTTCATTCATAACATCAACGAATTACTATTTTACTTCTCACATTACTAAGTTTTTATGAAAATAAAAATCGGGATGCCCAAAATACAATAACGAATATTTTTTGTGATTTTGATGACATATTTGATAAATAATAGACGAATCAAAAAGGGACTGATCAATTATCGATTTCAATAGTTATTTGGATTGATCATAATATATGAGCACTATTACGATCACTCACTAGTCTTATCGTAACTTCATATATTGCATATTAGAATTTTCATCAAAAATTTATGTAAATATATTTATTTTAGAACACTATTATTACCATCACTCGTTAATCACATTGAGATTGACGCCTGAGAACGACCAAAGTATTACGTGAAATTTTTAGTCGCTACGTCCTATGGGAACTTGGAGGGAAAATTAGTAAATCCGCGTAAATTGTATGCATGAATTTTTAAAGTCAATCTTTAAAGTCAATCTTATTACGTTGCAACTCATAGCTATTGATTATGATTTTTCTAATTATTTACCTCAAATTACATGTTTTAAATCAAGTACGATATGCTTCGTAGGATTTACGTACATTCAACTTTCTCTATAGCTAACTGATGGTTCTAGGATATATTAATGTACAAATTTGCTATGTTTTCTTAAAATTATAACTATTTTATACCGAACTAATATAGTATAAATTTAAAATTTTTAGAACGTAATACCTAAATTCTTTATAGAAAGATTCGTCAGAAAAAGAGTTGTACATTGCAATTATCCATATTTATAATATTTTTTAAGCAAAACAGTTGGTAAAATATTTTTTCATAATTATACACATAATAATACTATTTAATATGTGAACTAATTAATAATATAAAATTCTAGCTTTTTTTTTTTTATTTGAAATATTTCATATTCCTCTACTGAAAAAGATTCGTCAGCATTTCTAATTGGTTTTTCATATGCGCTCCGTTGATCAGTCCAACATCTGCTATCTAGATTAAAATTACCGCTCATTGCAAGGCCAAAACGTTCCCCACCAAAAATTGGGCCATCAAAAGACCAAATAATTGCGCTCTCCGGTTGCTTCACGCGACTTAAAATAGAATTTTGAATATTTCCATTTTTCAATGAAAAAATAAAGCTATCTTTACAATATTTATTTTCGCCTACCCAATTATATGTTTCAACCCAACCAATAGGATTATATAACACCAAGAATTTCATCAGTACCCATAACCTTCATAACTACAACAAGATTAGTTTGCTTATCGCATAAATTCCAAAATGAAGTATTTGTAAAACCATCTCTGCTTCCACGAAGAAGTAATTTAAATTCATATGGATTGTTCTTTGCTAAATACGTATTATCTTTCATATCAATCCATGAAGCAATTTCAGCTGCATGTGCTTCGTTAATAACTGTTGAAACTTCTTCTACAATTCTGGTGGGTAATTTTGGTTTTAAAATTATTCGAGGTGGAAGAACAGTAGAAGATATTGGTTCATTAGCCATATACTTTTTCATTATATCTTTCCAAAGTTTTTTTTCAAGAATTTGTTGAAAGGGTTGTACGTTATAAACAATTTCTTTACCAGACATTTGAAAATAACGGATGTGAGGTAAACAATTTTGTAAAGTGGTCTTTAAAGCTGAAAAATTCTCATGAGACCAATCTTCAGGATCGGACGGTAGACCAGGATTTTGTGCAATTCCCCATTTTATAATGTAATTCCAAATTTTTATTTCCTCCATTTGTAAATCATTTCGACTAATAAGTGAAACCAAAGCGTTTTCTTGAAGCGTGAAAAGTTCTTCAGAATTAAAAATCGTATTTGGGTACTTTACCACAATATCGTTACACCAGTTTTGTAAATCTTCAAGTTTATTATTTTGAAAACTTTTTTGATAAATGCGATTAAAATGTAAACGAAGCCAATGAGCTTCCTTTTCAATTAAGTGAGTTTGAAGTTGCTTGGCCAATTCATCAAAAAGAAATTGATAAGCAATAAGCATGAGCTCAAAAATAAATGATGCATCAAGTTTTTCAATCATGACTATTCCTCCATAGATGTATCTTTGTATAAAATTATGTAAATTAGATATCTTTTCGTAACATAATAAATTATGAATTATGAATTGTAAAATAGTACAGAATAACTCACTTGATAATAACTTCAAAATGTTGGATGTAAACATGCTTTAAATTAAATGTTTTGATATTATTCTCATCTTTACCAATATTCTTCAATTCATTGTGAAAATATAAAGATCTGTATTTTAAAATTACTGAATGTGCTCGAAATATTTTTGCATTTGGAGATTCGCCAACATTAATAATAATATTAAAGTCTTCTTTATCATCAAGAAGTTTAAGATAATTATTTGAAAGTTTTTCAAAGAATTTTAATGCCATTTTAGTCAAGTTTAAAATTTTCTAATTATTCATAATTGTACTTGCATAAAACTATTTACGCAAACAGTAATTGGCTATCATCCTGAATCGTAACAGGTATTATAAGTTAATGTAGTGAAAATATTAATGGCATTGCTACAAACTTAAAAAATGACAAATAAATTTTTAAAAATTATATTGAACCCTAGCTATTAATAAATTTGCAATAATCAATAATACTATAAAATATTGTCGTTAGATTTATTGCTCTTTGCATTATTAAAACATTGATAATATATAGAATTTTGACAAATGACTTGTGGTCTTATGAATTCGGCGTATTGTCGTGATTAACAACGCAATATGCGGAGTTCATAGAATTTAAAAATATTATTTTTCGCACTATTTTGCAAGAAAGATAAACAATACATTTTAAACTTTTGAAATAAATAAATAAATAAAATTAAATAAAATTAAATAAAATAAAAATAAAATAAAATAAAAATAAAATAAAAATTAAAATAAAATAAAATAAAATAAGAACTGGGCTAGATAGTGCCTCTGCACTTTGTGCTCCCGATTTTTATCCCTGCTGCACTTCTAACAAAAAATGATCCTCTCGCAATTTTGTACTAATTTTGACCCTAACTCTAACTCTAACCTAATTCCAGGCAGAATTAATTATTTGTACATTAGGGCAAAATAAACGAAAATAGAATAGAATATAAAATAAAAATAAAATAAAAAAATAAAAATAAAAAAAAATAAAAAAATAAAAAAAAAACAAAAATAAAACAAAAATAAAATAGAATAAAAAATGAAAATAACAAAATAAAATAAAATAAGAAACAAAAATAAACCAAAAATAAACCAAAAATAAAATAGAAAATAAATAACAAAAATAAAATAGAAAAAAAACGAAAAAAATATAATAAAAAAACCAAAAAAATAGAATAAAACAAAAAGTAAAAATAAAATATAATAAAAACAAAAATAAAATATAATAAAAACAAAATAAAATATAATAAAAAACAAAATAAAATATAATAAAAAATAAAATATATTAAAAAACAAAAAAAAAAATATAATAAAAAACAAATATAATAAAAATCAAAAATAAAATATAATAAAAAACAAAAATAAAATATAATAAAATACAAAAATAAAATAAAAAACAAAAATAAAATATAATAAAAAACAAAAATAAAATATAATAAAAAACAAAAATAAAATATAATAAAATACAAAAATAAAATAAGAAAAAAAACAGATAAGAAAATGCATGTGTATTTAATTGCTTGGTCAATAGTAGCCTTTATCATGTAGCAATTGTAGTTGTTAGGCGAACCAGTGGCGAACCCTATGTCCAAAATGGCAGAAGACGAAACCTAAGCCAAACATGACGAAAGGTCGAAACCTCTTGCGAAATGTCGAAACCCTGATAAACGTTGAAACTCTGATGAAACTTTGAAACTTGGAGTTCAAATTTGCAGACCGTTTACCAGCTTTAAAATAGAAAGCTCTGGGGTTGGTCAGAGTTATAAGTATTCATTCTACCATTTTAGACTACTGCAAACATCAGCAATAATGAACATTGTTTCTTTTATTTAGAAATCTGATGCCTTGATAAATACTTGAAAGGACAATTTTACTATATAAAAAAAACATTTAAAATAATTTGTAAAATAATAAATCCAATTATTAGATCAAGTCGCATATGTTATTTTGCAATGATTAATAGCATCGTAATCCAAAGAACTGATTTTAGGCAGTGAAAACTGCTACAGCTTTACTATATTAAAAAGCAAAAAAAAACAATGATCAATTTAAACATAGCTCATTAAAAATTAAGACAATCTATAATAGCAAACTTAAAATTTACTAAATGGCTTTAGTTTTAGATGATTTGCCTTTTTTTTATACATATCGGCTGATACGTTTTTTATTATATGTATGTATATAAAATAATTTAGGGAATAATTAAGAATAACGATGCAAACTTAAATTTAATTTAATTTGTATCGTTATTGTTAGTTACTCCTTAAATTATATTTTTATGTAATAAAAAACATACAGCAATTGTATATTGTTTCATCATTAAAATTTATGATTCGTTTTAACAAATTCATTTAAACCCAATTCTGCAAATCCGTATATGTGTTAGTGAAATAACAATAAGATTTTAATCAAATAATAATTTAAAATACCGTATAATAGTTTTAACTATTATTTTCAGTCATATAAATAAATATTCTTTAATTTGTTATATCATGTTTAAAAAAAACTATATTATAAACAAATTTACTTTATAATGAACAAAAAATCTTTAGAATGGCCGGTTTGATATAGAAAAACAATTGTACTTATTATAAATTAATTGATAATATCTTAACCTTTAATTTTGGATTGGTAAGTTTTACCTTTAGCCATACTTGCTATTGTAGTTTTCAACCTTTAGTTTATTTGTTTAACCAATTTTAGATTCGCCATCTTTGCCATTTCGCTATTTTAGAATTTTTTTTTTGCCGAAATTCGAAAATAGGCTTCGACTTATGCAAGCGCGAAACCTTTAAGTTTCACCTAACAACTATAGTAACAGTTATCCTAAACTTATCAAAGCAACTTAGCCGATATTTAAAGTCGACTATGTCAAATCGATTGCTTGTGGCGTATAAATGCTATTTATTAATTAATGGTATTAAAGACGATAAAATCATATTCATAACTGATTATGGCATATAATAAGTGTATAATTTAATAATTATAACAATTATGTATATATATGAGATCAACTTAGTAAATAATTAGATATTGCCTTCGTTCCTGGTTTCGAGTGCAACTACATTGCACAGCTATCTTATTATCTTAATCAATATTAATAAACACATAAATCTAATTATATAGTTTATTACATTAAGTCTCACGATCTGAATTATGAATCTCTCAAGTCATAGTAAAGATTGAAGAATGACTTACGTCAACTGATAATTGGTCAGACAACTTTGAGTTGACGAAATGACGAATGAAATGAATAACAAAATTCATGATGATTGATGAAGCGCAAGATTATTTTCATTCCTTTCTTGATGGAAATAAATTTTGTCATGTGAAGTTAAATTTTTTGTCCTTTATTTTATCTATTTATCCAGTTTCTATTTTTTTTTTTTTTTTTTTTACAGATTGATCCGACATTTCACAATGTATCAGATAAGATAGATCTAATGTTCAATGTAAAGCTAAAAATTAAATCTTGTATAGGCCTGTTAATTTTTTTGTAGAGTTAACTTTTTATAGCTTACGATTTAATAGAAAAAAAGTTCGTTGTCAATTAAAAAATTAAGTTTCATACGAATTGATGAATCTTTTAATGTTAAATAATTTTAAAAAATTTCAGAATATTCAGAGGTTAGTATAAAGAAGTTTATTAAAAGAGTGTACTGTATGTTTACTTTTTATTAGCAAATTGATTCCATCATATCCGCCGATTTATTTTTAGGGGTCTTTTTTCGATAACCGGTTACACAGACTTTTGCCATTAAATGACGTGAAGAATAACAAACGAAACATTCAATAAAAAAAAGCTTTTTAACCTTTATATAAGATAGACAAGCAATAAATACTAAAAAAACAACTACACTAAGCCGTAAAAGAAAGCACTATCACTAGTTGTTGAAGCGCTCGGGTATATTCGGGTAGTGAACGATCGGTTTGTCATTTGAACGATCGGTTGTATAATGGGTAAGGGAGAATCCGGAAGTAATTTTACAGGAAAACAGCCTTTTTAACCTACTCTTAGCTAATAATAAAACATGTAGATATTGCAATATTCTACACTTAATTATGGCTTCAAAGTAAGTTTAAAAGACCGTTTTTGTAAAAACTCACCTTGTAATAAATTTTAACGACAAATAATTCTCAATTATGATTGGCTAATTTTGGGGTCAAACCAAATCGGCCGATATGTCAAGAGTTTCGTCAATTGTCAGTAGTTGCGTCAGACGAAACTATTGACGCAACCATTACGACATTGCGCAAATCTTGCGTCACCCATCATTAATTTCTACCATAGATCTGTTAGGCGTCTTTTTTGATTTGGATTTTACATTGAAAATAACTTTATGGTGCCATAGTAATTATTATGTCCCAATATGGGACATAGTAATTGCTATGACCCATAAAGTCATTTTCAAGGTAAAGTTCCAAATCAAAAAAAGACGTTTAAGGTAGAATTTGCAATAATAGGATTATGGTAACCAACAAATTACGATGGAATTATTACTGACTTAATATTCACGAATTAACTAAGAGAATATTCGAAGTTACTTTAGTTATTCAATTATTAAAAGTTAAATCACTATTTATGAAAGAAAATATATAAGTGACGGAAAGAATAAAACTGTAATTGATTCATTATAAAGAGTTAACTGTGTAATACAATTATTAATATTTATTATTTGGATTTGTTAAAATAACAGTTGATAAAATATTTATTAACAATTTAATAATGTTATTTACTATATAAATTAATTAATAATGTAAAACTTTTTAAGATGCTTTTATTTGAAATATTTCATATTCATCTACTGAAAAAAATGATTTTTTAATTCCATTCGATAATAGATATACAGCTGCATTTCTAATTTGTTTTTCATATGCACATTCTTCACTACTCCACCATTTGCGATCTAGATTAAAAATGCTGCCCATGGCAAGACCAAAATAAGACCCACCAAAAATTGGACCATAAATAGAACTACAATAAATTGCTTTTTCCGGTTCTTTCACACGACTTAAAATAGAATTTTGAATATTACAATTTCTCAATGAAAAAATAAAACTATCTTTGCAATTCCTGAATTGTCTATTATACTGTTTATCCCAACCAATAGGATTATATCCACCAAGAATTTCATCAGTACCCTTAACTTTGATAACTACAACAAGATGTGTTTGCTTATCACATAAATTCCAAAATGAAGTAACAGTAAAACCATCTCTGCTACCACGAAGAAGTAATTTAAATTCATAGGGATTATCAGTTACTAAATACGTATTATCCTTCTTATCAACCCATGAAGCAATTTCTGCCGCATGTGCTTCATTAATAACTGTTGAAAATGGTTCTTTAATTCTGGTGGGTAATGTTGTATTTAAAATTATTCGAGGTGGAAGAACAGTAGAAGATATTGGTTCATCCGCCATATACTTTTTCATTATATCTTTCCAAAGTTTTTTTTCAAAAATTTGTTGATAAGTTTGTACATTATTAATAATATCTTTACCAGACATTTGAAAATAACGGATATGAGGCAAGCAATTTTGTAAAGTGGTCTTTAAAGCAAAAAAATTCTCATGAGACCAATCTTCAGGATCGGATGGTAGACCAGTATTTTGTGCAATTCCCCATTTTATAATGTAATTCCAAATTTTTATTTCTTCCATTTGTAAATCATTTCTACTAATAAGTGAGACTAAAGCGTTTTCTTGAAGTGTGAAGAATTCTTCAGAATCAAAAATCTTATTAGGGCACTTTACCACAATTTCATTACACCAGTTTTGTAAATCTTGAAGTTTATTATTTTGAAAACTTTTTTGATAAATACGATCAAAATGTAATCGAAGCCCATGAGCTTCGTTTTCAATTAAGTGAGTTTGAAGTTTCTTGCCCAATTCATCAAAAAGAAACTCATAAGCAATAAGCATGAGTTCAAAAATAAATGATGCATCATGTTTTTCAAGTAAGACTATTCCTCCGTATATATACCTATGTATAATATTAATATTTTAGATTACTTTTTGTGACATAATATAAATTGTAATATACCATAAACAACTTACTTGATTATAATCTCAAAATATTGGACAGAAACATGTTTTAAATTAAATGTTTTTATATTATTCTCATCTTTGTCAATATTCTTCAATTCATTGTGAAAATATAAAGATCGGTATCTTAAAATTGCTGAATGCGCTCGAAATGTTGTTGCATTTGGATATTCATCAACATTAATAATAATATTAAAATCCTCTTTATCATCAAGTAGTTCAAGATAATTATTTGAAAGTTTTTCAAAGAATTTTAGTGCCATTTTTGTCAAATTTAAAATTTAATGAACGTAATTGTACTTAAAATAAAGTTCATGTACGTTTGGGACACTAACTGCAAGATTACGTAATATGGTAGCACAATAGTAATTGACCATCTCAATTAAGGGTAGGGTGTAACTATTTCCGAATTCATATAAAATAGATTGTAGATCAACATTGTGTAACCAATATCATATGGTATCATATGATTTACGTGTAAACAACATGTGATTTGACCAATCATAATTAGTATTCATTTGTGTAACCAGGGAAAAACATATAGCGTCCAGGGAAATTTTTAGTTATATGTAAAGTTAATTTTTTTAAAACAATATGTATTGTACACTTTATTAATATAAACAAACTATTTTAAACTACATATTGTATAAATTTGACACAAATTGGTTAAGGTATTGAAAAGTTTTATTAGAAGCACTTTTTTGTTTACTATGTAAAAATTCAATATACCACGTAGATCATATAAAAATTGATCTACGTCACCCTACCCTTAAGTCGTACATAAGTCATCGTAGTGAAATATTTAAAAATGACAAACTTTTAAAATTATATTACACCTTAACTCTCAATCAATTTTAATTAATTAATAAAATACGGAAAATGAAGAAGTTTAAAGTACTGTAAAATACAGTATTTCCCATAATTATCCGATTACTTGAACTTAAATTACATGTTTTCATTCACCTTGCGTGATTGTGTCACTACCTTCGATATTTATTGCAGAGTGCATTATACTGCTAACTCTATATTACTGTTGCTGATATAAAGAAACTACAAAATATATTGCTATGATTTTTTAAAAAACTATATCTCTTTTTACGCCGAATTAATATAATATTTAAAGTTTATACTGTAGTTTGTTATGTTCAGTATAAAAGAGTTATAAGAAAGAATTGATGTACTATATATAATTATCCAATATTATATTTTTAATGTGTTTTTCTTAATCAATTTTGTAATATATTTATTCTCATATTTCAATGACTAAAACATTTCTGCAAATTAGTTTATATAAAACTTTTATAATTTTTTTATTAATTTGAATATTTTATATTCCTTTATTGTTCCTTACATGTATTTTTTTACGAATCCAACGGTCATTATTATTTTTCAGGCCAAGAACTTCTACAAATATGAATCATAGTCAGGACTAGTGTTAGCGGTAGAATTAATTTGGCAAATTAATACGGTTACGGCATGTGCCGTATTATTTGCCGTAATTATTTTGTGCCGTAATGCCGCAATGCCGCAATGTCGTAATGCCGTAATGCCGTTATGCCGTAATGCCGTTATATTGAAATACCATACGTTATATTGAAATACCATAATTACTATAACTTAAAAAATATTCTCTCCGGTCTATACGAAAATTATGGAATTTTCATATAGACCGGTGTGAATAACCTAGGAGAAAAAGCACGGATTGTTACATAGTAGCCATGGAATAAATAACGATGTTTAAGTAAAAAATTTTTGTTATTCATTGCTGTGCCAATAAGGAGATAAGTCATATGTTTGTTGTACTAGCGGAATTCTCTATTTCAGATACATAGTTTTATTTTAGGAGTTATCCTAAATTATTTGTCTGAAATTCCTAAAATTCGAAAAAATCTTGCCTGCCAACTTTAGCTAGGAGGCTTGAAAAAAGTTGTGCTAATATTTGTATCCTGTGTATGGCTTTATTTATTAAGTAAATATTGTTATCAGTTATTCATTATTTTAACCAGTATTGCTTAACACCAACCCAGCTTCGTTTCATTCATTTGATACATAAAATTATTTACTTTCTCAGTTCAATTGTATCTATGTGATTATGAATCTTGATTAAACTTGAATTTGCAATATGATAAAAGTATGGTTAAGCGTAGTAAGGAAAAAACATAAAATGTAAAGCTGAGCTTAAAACAAAAAGCCAAGCTGTATTTAGGGCTGTTAATCGTTCCTTCCGTCTTGGTCCAAAGACTGGCAGTCTTTTAAAAAGTTGGACCGACTGCAGTCAAGGACTGATCAGTATGAGACTAGATGGACTCATTATTAGACTAATTAAATGTCATATAAATTGCACTAACATATTAATTTATTACCCGTTATTATTATACTCATTCGTTTCATTACATAAAAGCTTGTTTATTATTAGAACTAGTGATAATAATGCGTACGAATTTTGAAAACCATGCATATTATCTTTGTAGATATATTTTTATACAAGTAAACTAGCATAATGCAGGTCAATTTATTTCAAGCATAAGCATTTTTTTAAAAGTTTCCTACCGAAAAAAAATTAATATAAATTATGAACAAGATCAAAAGTAGAATTGGAACAAAGTTCCTATGGAGCGTTTTTATAAACTACGTATAATCTTGCGCATTATGCGTATCATGTATAAAAAGTATTGAGTTGCTTATTGCTAAATTTATATTTAGTTGTGTTTGGCTCATAAAAGTTCAAAGTGCATTATTAATAATATTATATTCAATAATCATAATATTTTATTTATAATTTTAATTGCTAATGCTAATACTAATTTTACAAATTAATAATTTAAAGGAATCAAAAAAACTTGAAAATAATGCATCGAATCAAAGTTATGACCAAACAAATAAAGTATTCACATGAATATTTAGAGTATAAACCTTTTAATAATACACCTAATTTTAAAAAATGTTTTGCGAATATATAAACCTAATTTTAAAAAAATTGTTCGCAAAGATATAAATGAAATATTTAATGAGAAATACCTGATTAACTTTTTAAATTTATTATCGTTATTGTTATCTAAACTTCTAAAGACTAACCTCGTATATCACAGGCTATATATGTTCGTTACAATAATTTAAAGCCAACTATATCAGGACCGATAGTCTTTTTTGTCCGTCTTATAAAAGACCAGACTGTCCGGTCCTAAGGCGGACTGCAGGACCGGTGGCTTTAGTCAGACTGGTTAACAGCCCTAGCTGTATTATATTACCGTTATGTTATTACATTTAAGAAAAACAAACACTGTGTTTTTTAGTTTATAGTTTGATAAGCTTAGCCTTAAGGCTAAGTTCGTTGAGTTATGAACTTAAAAACCCATAGCTTGATTTTTTGAAAATAATAATACTTATTAAATTTTATTTAAAAATTTACCCATTACGATATTAAAAACCATATAGCTTAAATTTTTAAAACTAAATTTTATCAATTATGTCTGATATTGTATCAGAAAATACTTCTAAAAAAAACAAAAGAGGCCATAAAGAATCTGATGTTTGGGAACATTTTACTAAAGAACCTATAGAAGATGGACATTATTCAGCAATATGCTCATACTGTACTGAAAAATGGAGTAGAGGAAGATCAGATGATTTAAAAGCTCATTTAGCATTATATTGTGATGCTGTATCACAAGACATTAAATTAGAATATTTAGAATTTTTGGCTACTGTTAATTCTGATAAAAAATTAAAAAAAATGATAATAATTCTAAAAAATTAAGACAAATTTTTATGAAGCACCAACAAAAATTGAAAAAAGTAAAAAAATAGAATTGATCAAGCATTAATTAGATTCTTTATATGTTGTGGTATTCCATTTTCTACTGTTAGTCATCCATATTTTATAGATTTTATTCAATGTCTTTGTCTTGGTTATATTCCTCATGAAAGAAGAATGCTTTCATCAGCTATTTTAAATCAAAAAATTTCTACTGTTTTGATTAAAATTAATAAAGAACTTCAAAATGAAAATAACTTAACATTAGGTAATAATATATTTAAATTTATAATTTATTGTCATATTTATAATTTTAATTATATTAATATAATTTTTATTTATTAGCTATAGATGGGTGGTCTAGTTCTTCTAGAAAATCTATTTATGCTTTTTAATTATTACACCTAGTAGAAACCAATATATTTATGCTTTAGTTGATGAATTAAGCAAATCTCATACAGGTTCTTTTAATGCTTCTGAAATAGAAAATGTTTTAATTTCAATTGGTTCTAAAAATTTGCAGCTATTGTTTCAGATGCTGAATTAGCTATGCAATTAGCAAAACAAATAATTTCTACTAAATATTCTTATATTTTACCTATAAGATGTATAGCTCATTATATTAATTTTATATCTTCTCATATTATTAAATTAGATTTTTCTATAGCTGTTTTTAAAAAATGTCAGACTTTGATACCATTTTTTAAAACATCTTATCATGCTGGTGCTGCTCTTCAAGAAGATATTATTCTTTTATAAAAGGTAGAGGATTAAAAACTTCAATAAAAACAAGATGGTCTACTGCATGGAATTGCTATAATTCAATTATTAAATTAGAAAATAGTCTAAAAATGTAAGTTAAAAATTAACAAAACCTATATATTGCATTTGTAGTATTCAATACCACAATAATAAGTTGCAGTGTGATATATAAATTAAAAAATTTTTTATCAAAATTATATTAGAATTAAAATATATAATAGGATAAAAGCTTGTTTATACCAAAATTTTTTAAAAAATTTTTTGTTAGAGCTCAAAAAGTAGTTTTATAGACAAAATTTAGAGTTATATTCTTTTTTTTAAAAAAAACAAATTTCTATATTATATCTAATTTTTATATTATATTACAGTTTATAATAAAAAATATTATAATATTAAACACTAGTGATATAATTTAACATTATTTTTTATTATTAATATTTAATAAATTTTTATAATTTTATATAAGTTCTTGAATATCAACCTGAAATTTTTCAAGATGCTTAATCAGTAAAAAATATTCTTCATAATCAGCAATTTTGGCAAGATGTAGAACAATTAGAAATAATATTTGCACCTGCTAAAAGAACAATTAAAGCTATTGAGCAAAATCAAGCAATATGGCTTCGTGTTTTTTAGAGTTAGTTAAAATGGCAATTAAAAATATTTCTAATATTACAGATATTAATTTTAAAAAGCAATGCATTAAAATTTATAATAAGTATTGGAAACAAATTAATATTTTAACTAATCTTCTTGTTTATTTTTATACCCTAAATATAGAAGCAAGTTTAATTTTTATTTATTTAAATTAATATTTATTACAAGTGTTTGCAGGGCGCCACCGGCGCCCCTTTTAGGGACACGAATTTAAACTAATAAAATTGCAAAAATGATCATATATTGGTCATATTTATAACAAAAAAAAATAAAAAAAAATAAAAAAAAAAGTAAAAATACAATAAATAAACACAAATTACTGATTCTAACTATCGCTATGTTCCAACTACCATACTAAATTCTATATTAATCATTATGCTAAGCTCTATACTATCATGCATGTTCCATATTTATGTCCCGAACTATGTTTGTTATTATACGAAACGTTAGTACTGTAGTAAAAAAAAGAAAAAAAAAAGAAAAAAAATACTACTGTGCATTTACTATCGTATGTTTGTTATCGTTATCGTACTATATTCCATTTGTTTTAAAGAAAAAAAGGAATGTTAGTTCTATATATATATATATATATATAATAATAAAATAAAAAATTTTATTTACTATTGTGCTACCGGTCAACCCTCATGAAATCGGTATCGGTTTTGAGAGGGTCAACTGTAACAATAATAATTACTGTGCTACTAACGCCTCGAACTATCGTGCTCTACTATTGTGCTACGTTCATTATCGTGCTATGTTCATTATTGTGCTACATTTCATTCTTAAGAAAAAAAGAAATGTTAGTACTGTATAAAAAAAAAATTACTATAGTGCTACTAATAATCTTGTTACATCCTGAACTACATGTTTTTAATATCATGCTATGTTTGTCATCACGAGAAACATTAGTACTGTGTTAAAAAAAACAAAATACTACTGTGCTACTATCTTGCTACGTCTCGAACTATCATGCTTCTACTATTGTACATTCATTATCGCATTACGTTCATTCTAAAGAAAAAAAAGAAACGTTAGCACTGTATATATATATATAATATAAGCATGTTCCTAAGCTATCATGCTTCAACTATTATGCTATGTTTGTTATTGCGCTACGTTCTGTTCTAAAGGAAAAATGAACATTAGTATATATATACTATATATAAAAAAAAAACAAAAAAAAATACTACACTAACTACCTTGCTATGTCCTGAACCATTATGTTTCTGCTATCATGCGAAATATTAGAACTGTATTAAAAAAAAAAGAAAAAAAATATTACTGTGCTATTAACTATCTTGTTACGTTCTGAACCATTATGCTTCTACTATACAAAGTGAGCATAAGAGCAAAAACAATTTTCTAAATTTGAAAGATACAAAGTGTACGTTATGAACGAAAGTCGATTTTTAAAAAAAATAATCAATAATTACTGATTATTAATTCATAGTAATAGACAAATTATGGATTTATTATGACATTAACATGCAAACGATCAAATATCGCAATAATTACATATTTAATAAAGTTTCCCACAGCCTAATTACAATTTTTGGATATAGCAAATCAAAAATGGCAAAGTGTAATTGAATTTTTTTTTATTTTATTATTATTAAGCAGCCTAATTATCGTGTATTATCATTTATTATAATTAATCTTATGTTTTTATCTATTGTGAAGCAATTTTCGAATTTCAAATTCCCACAAATTACAACATTAGTTATGCATAATTACAGTTACAATGATCATAGTCCTTATAAAGTTAGCTAATTTAATTTACAGACTTTGACAATCAAAATTAATAGACGATCACCTGGACCATGCTTTTGAATTTTATACTCAAATCCTGTTCCTGGAATACTAATTTTAGAGCCACAGTGGTATAAGATTTGATCATACTTGCCAAATTAGATTAGCATTACCAAAAACCAGTTAGTGCATATTAACGATTTATACGTACGTACATACAGTACATACATTCAACATTAATTTCCCATGATATGTGATCATTGACTATTTATACCATCTCATTTTCACACATGCAAAATGATTGGTAAAATTGTAAGAGACACTCATGACCGACGATAATTTTATAATGTTATAAATCTAATTTAATATTATTTTAGATAAAGGCTATAAAGGTAAAGTATTTTATAAAATTTGTTTACAAGCTATGAAAATTCAGAGTAATTTTAACAAGAAAGAAGATACTATAAGAATGTTATTAATACAATTTAAAAAATATTCAGAAAATCTTGCACCTTATAATATAGAATATATTGAAAATTATAATACATCTGAGCTTTGGTGGTCAACTTGTAAACAACCAGATAATTATATACAACAATTAGTTTTTTTTAACTTTAGATTGGATGAATGGAAAAAAAGAACTAGGTAAAATTATAGTAAAATTTTTATTTTTAAATTATGATTTTATTTTTAGCATTAGCTATAATAATAATTTTAATAATTTTAATAATTTTATATTTGTATTTTTTAGATTAGATATCAATCATCTTCAATCAATAGTACAAATTCATTCATTTTATATTACAAATATAAAAACTGAATTAAAATTTTCCAAAGAAAATTTTAATGAAAAAGAACTAGAAGCTACAATTAATGAAATATCAGAAGCTTTAATTGATGATAGTAATCTTTTTGATAAAGAAAAAAATGAAACTATAGATGAAGATGAAGATGAAAGTTTTGATTTAGATGATAATAAAAGTGAAACTAACCTTAATGATCTGCTTATAGCAGAATTTATAGATTTAAATTTTTTTATGATAATAATGAAATTGAAAATAGCTTATCTTTAAATAATCAACAACAATTAGAAACTAAAGAATATTCAGATTATGATTTAGATTTAGAAGTACTTCTTAATGAAAAATTTTAAAATTAAAATAATTATTTATTTTAATTTATTGTTATTAACAAATAATTATAAATTTTTTTCTTTTATAGGTTTTTTTATAATTATTGCTTAAAATGTTAGAAATATTTTCTATAATTTTTTTTCTGTTGCAGGTTATTTTATATTATGAAATTTTGTTCAAAAATTATAGTTTAAATTTTTATTTAATATTTTTATTTTAGATTTATCTTTTATTTTTATATATTTATATTTATTTCTATTAAAATATTTTAATAATTTTTTTATTTATTAAATTATTAAGTATTATTAGATAAAATAGATGCTTGAATTGTTTAAAGAGAGTTAAAATAGAGTATACTCTAAAAAATCTTTTGGAGTTGTCTAAAAAATACTGAAATTATTCAATTTTTTGGTTGGAAATTGACTCTATTCTAAACATTTAAAGGATGTTTATTGGATAAATGCATTTGTTAAACATTTTTTATATGATAATTTTTAATCAAAAATTTTTTATTTTTAACACCCATACAAATATTGTAGTGAAAACAGTACAAACATAAACCCTTGTTCAGAAAGCCAACTCCATTCTGAACAATTTCTAACAATTTTATAATAACCTTTTTTATAGTATATTGTAATATATTACTATATATTAACTGATTATTTAATCATATAATTAAGGTTCTTTTCTTTAAACTACAGTACCCAAATTAAACTTGTTGATAAATTAATTGTCAGTAAATTAAGTGTTAGTAAAATAAATTTGCCAATAAAATGAACATATTGATGTGTCTATAAAAAACATATTTGATCTACAAAAAAGCATCAATAAAGTGAGCAGAACAGGTTTAGAAATAGGCTGCTATCAATAGAAATCAGGCAGATTAATATTTTTAAAAAAAGTTAAGCTTTAACTTTTACAGCTCATATTTTGATAAATTTTGAAGCTATTGTCATTATTTATAATTAAAAGAAAGCTTAAGATCTAAGCTTTCTTTTAACTATTGAATAATAACAATAGTCTCAAAATATATTGAGATATGAGCTGTGAAAGTTAAGGCATTAATTTTTTTTTAAAAAATGTTAATTTGTCAATTTTTATTGCAAATAATATCAAGTTCACTTAATTAAATTAATACAAAATTAATTTGCAGTATAATATATAAGGGTTTCAAATGATAATCACATTTATTGTTAATTGATGATCTGCCAGTCAATCAGAGAATTTTTATATAAAAATGTGACAAAGATCATATATAAGCAAAACCTGTATTGAAATTTTTAGAATATAAGTAAGATCAATAAATTTTTATTAAACTTCATATTAAAGTACACAAATAGTAGAATAATACTATGAGTTTTTGATTATTGGTTTGTTGAATATCGATATTTTTTTTGGCAGACTTTACTTTGTAAGCACACGGCATTTACTAAGTAACACTTTGAATAGATTACAGTAGAGAATTTGAACAAAGTATTTAGTATACTTTGTTTTTATAGTTTACTTTATAACTAACTTTGTATTTTTTTTAACTTATGAACTTTTGAGAGTATATTGTAGCAATAGAATAATACCAAAAGCAAAAATCAAAAGATATATGTACGTAACTATTAAAATTATGTTTGTTAGTATTTGAGATCTACTGAATACAGATGTACTATTTAATTGTTCATTACTAAAAAAAGTTATTTTTTACGTATGAATAACTGTATTATAGCTATTATTATCTGGTTCTGTCTCCATATTTACCACTGTTTAATTACTCATCTCAGCATGTTGTAAAACTGCCATTTCAATTCGTTTATTGTTCAACTAACACTTTATATTATCACACTAGGTGTTTACCAAAGATTTTTCATTCAATATAGATTTTATCTTTTTTGTTAGGAGTTTTGTTTTTCGCCAAAGATTTTATTTTTTACTAAAATTCTTTTACTAATATATGCCATATGGCGACCCACTTCAAAGGGGTTAAAAAAATTTTTTGTTACTTTTGCCTATCAATAAATTAGGGTTTATCTTTTCTAGTTTTGTCTAATAACACTAGGCATGAATAGTGTTATAAAAAAGCAATTTGGGAATTAGTATTGAAAAGAATGAACATAATATGACTTACAAGCAGAATATATAATGTTGGATATTGTTATTGAATTAAATTGGAGTCGAAAAGGCGAACATATAGAATTCATTTATTATCATAACTCTGTCAAAGATGAGAAATACCAGCAGAATATATGATACCAGGTATTGTTATTGAATTGGAATTGGAGTTGAAAATTATTATTACATATTTGCAAATAGAGAAAATGCCATTGGAATGTATAATGTTGGATATTGTTATTAAATTAGAATAGAAATTGAAAAAAGCGAACATATGGAATTTATTTATTATTACGAATCAGCAAATATAATGTTGATCAAGAACATAATCTAAAGGTTTGGTCTATTAGAAGCTCTAATTACAGCTGTTTTTATAAATTCTAGGACATTGGGCAAAAATTGACTGACTGATTATTTGCTAATTCGATAATTTGTGATTTTAGTAATGATTATTGCCAACAAAAATTATTGAATCGACAAATATTCAGTTGGTTAATTTTTTTTTCTAATGTTTTAGAATTTATGAAAAACAGCTGTAAAGCACCACTTAGACTTAGAGCATTCTTAAGCAACCTTCACAATGATGATCAAATTTCAAATCGTTGCAATTTACGAATTGTTGAAAACTTATTGTACAAATATATTGATAGCTTTTATTTTTTAATTTATTTTTTTAAGATTGCTATATGTGCATTTTATAGTATTCCCAGCAATATATACATGTTTCTAGTTTATTTAAATTTGGCTAAATAGATGGGATGTTTAAAAATGTATTTCGATAGATATTAAGATTTAGATAGCACCTGGTGTGTTATATATATACTAAGTTAAATACAATGTAAATAAATTTTTGTTTATTTTCAAATTTTTTTAAATTAAATTAGACATATATATTCAATATTTAATAGACAGATTATAAATAATGGGTAGGTAGATTTTATAAAAATATGTAGATTCGTATAATCTATGGTATTAAATCTAAAAAAATAAAAAATTAAAAAATTAAAATATTTATTAATCCAACTACAAAATTTGTCTTCATTCTTTTCCACACTAATTTCATATTTGTAACATAAAGTGGTTTTAAAATTCCTGTATTACTAGTCTCAGCAAATTTTTTTTAAATAATAACAATAACTAGCTTGATACATTCTGTTAGAATTGTTTATTTCTACAGATTTTTGATAATAATGAATGCCTTATTCTTATTCTTTTCAACTCCAATATAACAAATCATTTATATTGGCTCTGATTTTTGATAATTGATAAAGTTTAGAAATTAGTAATCTTAATCATTTTACCTAATGGATTATTATTGTTTTTTGTATCTAACATTTTATATCCAAAAAATTATCTGCTATATGAGAAGAATTAATTTTATTGATGATAGTTGCCAACGGAGTAAGTAACTTGATAGGCACAATAGTTTTGACAAATTTCTAGTTTTACTTATTAGATTCAAGATTACAAAAATCAAACCCAGTTTCAACTTTATCAACTTTAAAATCTACAGACTTCATCCAACAAATATAATTAAACATACTGTTAATCTTGAGAACAAACTAGCTCACTAGAGATCTAACTACAAAAAAAAGCTATTTCTTTTGTTTAGTGATTCTTTATAGTATAAGTAATGACTAAATTAAAAAAAGCACTCTATAGCTAACTCTTATAAATATGTTACCATTTTCATGATTATTTTAACAGTATATAGAGTGAAAGGTATAGTTTCTGTTCCTCTGGACAATTCGTTTCATGGTAGCCAATTTGTTTAAAGCCATGCAGTATATATATAACGATACATTTTAGTAATTAATAAATCAAATTTAAAGACTGCTATGCTAAGTAGGTTAAGTAGTTTTTAATTACAAATAGACTGAGTGGTTTTTGATTATAAGTAGACTAAGCAGGTCTGCTTAGTAAGTAGATTAGTAGCAGTTGGAGCAATTGGTTTTTGTAAGTTTTGAATATTATATATATAATATATAAAAAAATCTGCACATTTACAAATTAGGGTTTTTATTAAGTAAATTGCATTAAATTTACTTAATGATTGCAGATCATTTTATCCAGTTACTCGTGGATTATCAATTAATTACATTTTAGACTATATAAACATGAATCACCAAATGTACAGTTTAATTTGATATTCATAATTCTAAATTTGATTTTTATCTTATATTAATATTGAAAGTCACTAACAAAGATTTGCAAACATCTTTGTTTTAAATAATTGAATATGAACATTCTTTATATTACTCTGTATTTTCTTAAAGTGTACTAATTAATATAGTAATAAATAGTAACACCAAGAGAAATATGACTTCAATCATTCAGAATTTATATGAACAAAGTTTCATTTTCTTTTGAAGTTATTTAAAATATACTAAATATACTTGAACTAAATTAATAGTTATAGAACATGTTTCTTTAAAATAAGTTTATAATAAAAATTATAATAAAAACATATGAATTTACTATAAACTTTAGACTGAAGATCCTTCTTAGCTTAACTAATTAATCTAAAATTAAATTTTACAAACATATAGAACAAGAAAAGAAGAAAAATTTGAGCTTAAAAACTATATTAAAATTTTGTTAATCTTGCACTTTTTCAAAATGTAACTTCACCAAAAACAAAAATTTACTAATTTTAAATTAGCAATTATGTATAAAATCATGCTCTGAACAACTTTACTTAGGTGACCAAAGAAAAGTTACCTTGTATGAAATATGGGTTTGCTATATGCTAATATTAAAAATTTTTGGTTTGCAATATAAAACCCCTTTTTTTATTAAGATAACCTGCTTTGGGCCTCTAAATAAACTTGTTCAGAATGTATTTCTACTTGGTTTGGGTCGAAATATGTTTTTTGGACCTATTTTGGGTGAAAATAAGGTTAAAGTAGAGAAAAAATTTTTTTTTGAAAAAATTTTTTTCTCTAACTTTAACCCTATTTTTTACCCAAAAAAAGTTTGAATAAACACGTTTCAACCCCAAACCGAGTAAAAATACCCTAAACAAGTTTACTTGAAGGCCCAAAGCAGGTTGTCTTGATAAAAAAAGAGGTTTTATATTGAAAACCAAAAATTTTTAACCTTAGCACATAGCAAACCCATTTTTTTTACAAGATAACCTTACTTTGGCCGCCTAAGTAAAGTTGTTAAAAGCATGTTTTATATATAAATGCAGATTTAAAATTAGTAAATTTTTTTTTGGTGAAGTTACATTTTGAAAAAGTACAAAATTGACAAAATTTTGATATAGTTTTTAAGCTCAAATTTTTTTTTTGTTCTATATGTTTGTAAAATTTAATTAGTTAAGCCAAGAAGGATCAGTACAAAGTTTATAGTAAATTCATATGTTGTCAATCTAGATTTCTATCTCTTTAAAAAAATGCTAGAGACTAGAGTAACTAATACAGGGAGACACTTTATGTAATTCATACTAATTATGATAGTATGCAAGGATTGAAAGGGATACTGTAATTTGGTTAGTATTTTGTTAGAGACTTGGAGATTTGCAATTACAAAAGAGGCCACAATTAATAGTATATGAAGATACTAAGAATTGTATCAATTGTATTTCAGTGAAGACATGCTACTTTACTTATTCTTTATTTAATAAACCAGAAATTCTTCTCTCAGTTTTTTAGCAAAGAAAAAACCTTGAATATTTATACATATTTGTCCAATATAAATAAATACAATTAGAAATAAAAAATCTATATAATCGATATATTTGATATATGCTAATGCTAAATTTAATAAATAAATAAATATACTATATATATCCTAAATATTAGCTATATAAATTATAACTGTTAAAACTGTTATATCCCAAATGTCTAAAATATTAGACATGTCTGTGATTAACTCAAATGTCTAGGATTAATCATAATGTCCAATATTCTGGTGCCACAGGTAGTGCAATATTGATCATCCAATAAGATTTAGGTGCAGTATAATATTTGTAAAGACCAATCATTCAGTTTTGACTAGCTCGGGCTAAATGGTCCAATTGGGACGATTTTGGTATTATTCAAAAGCTTGCATCGAGGTGGTCATGATAGTGGTAGTTTGATCAAATTCTGTTCACTGGGTCAAGAGTTATCAGCAGTATACTTTTCATACATTTTTATGGGTCTAACAACTCTCCTCCACTTAATTATGAGCTCTTGTGGATATTAGTCCACTAGGGCTTGATATTCTGCTTCTGAAAATTCTTTTATTATTCTGAGAGTTGTCTTTGTTGTTCTCTGAAGTTGGTCTAAGTCTTTAAAATATTATAAGTTCTAATGGAAGCCTTATAATAATATGCAGTTATTCTTTTTCTGCATGCTCTCAGCTCTTCAGGGGTTTCTGGTTCTTCCTGTAGTAATTCTCCTAAATAATAGGCATATACCAGTTGTCTTTTTCTTCTAATTGATCCCACACTTAAAAGTTTGGTATATGTTTTTGTTACTCTAGTTATTAATGACATACTAGTGTTACTGGGATATGGTATAGTTGGAACAACTTGAGGTTCAGTTTGAAATATATCAACAAGTACAGTTTGATATACAGTAGTTCTGTCATGTTTGCAAAGGTAGAGGCGTGGGAATAGGGGCAGGGAGCCTTATTTTATAGTGTTATTGTTGTATTACTACATGTGGTCGCTATGATTGATGATGGTAATACTTTTCAATACATCGTAAACTACTACTGGGATGTGGTATACCGTAAAATCTGGACATGTGTACCCTCATGCGGTGTACCCCTTGCCAGTTTGAAGCGCTAGTTCGTGACTTATACCCGGGTATTAATATATCTTCTTATAGCATATCGTAATATAACATATACTAAGTTGTAAAAAACCAGTTTTTAATTAAATTATAAATACGATAAAACAAGAACTACTGATTTAACAATGCATTGAATACGAAAGATTATAGTGTAGGGGGATCTGTTCACACATGTGATTATCAATGCATTTTTTATTAATCATTAAATTTACAACATGCATCAGAATCATTATAAAAGCAAGAAAAATTTTTATTAAAGCATAAAAGTCGGTTTGTTATGTAAATTTTCAACATTACCGGTATAAGCAATTTTTAAAAACAAACAAATTTTTTATATTATTGGTCGATTACCATATATTCGGACAAAATCTTCATAAAGCACACATATTGCACTTGATAAAACGAACTTTACATAACAGTATTGTTCAAAAAAAAAATCAAGAAATTTGATATTATTCCCAATCGTTATCAACCTCAGTTTCTTCATACTCCTTACCGCTAATATCATTTGCATTCGATTCTTCAATATTCTCTTCATTCACATTTTCCAAATCTTCCCCAAAGCTTCATAATCAAACACCAAATCATTTTCAGACCCATCCGTTGCTACTGAAATACCGCAACACTTGAACGCCTTTCTAATTATACGAGGATTAATGTCATCCCATGATTCTCCTACCCATTGAGCTAAAGTAGAATATGACAGTTTTCAGATACGTCCAGCAGGCGTAAATTGATGAGGGTTGTTAATCATTCACTGGTTATAACAAGAGCGCACCTACCATTTAAAACTCTGTTAATATACAATACTCTATGAATAACAAAAAAAAATTTAATACACTGTACCTTTTCTTTAAAACATTTGTTTATTCCAACATCAAGAGGTTGCAATTTACTGGTTAGTCCCCCTGGAATTACAGCGAGATGGGTATTATTTCTGCGAAATTCATGCTTAACGGGATCTACAGTATGACCTCTAAACGAATCCAAAATAAGAAGAGATTGGGAATTTCCCAATTCACTATGCTCAGACCACACGTTATTGATCCAATATATCATCTCCTCTTCATTGCACCATCCTTTTGCGTTCACACGGATAATGACACCTTCTGGAAAATTTTCACAGGGAATGTTCTTTAATTTAAAAATGCATACTGGTGGAAGCTTTCTTCCATCTGCAAGACATCCCAAAATTATAGTAAACAAGGTCCTCTCATGCCCAGTCAATCAGATGCCTATTGTTTTGGCCCCACGTTTATCAAGAGTTACTGGGTATGGCAGGTCAAATGACAAAGGCGTTTCATCCATGTTTCCAATATAACAGATATCATAATTGTATTGGCGAAGTTTGAACAAAACTAAACTCAAAAACTTATTTTGTAGATCAAAAAGGTCTTCAGGGAGATGCTGCGAAACTGTCGTGTGTCGGTGATTTGATAACTCATTACGAAATAAAAAACCATTTAACCAACCATTAGAAAACCTAAAATCACCAATATTAGAATATGCTTCCTTTATTTCATTAATTCGAACCAATTGTTTGGCCTTTGTAACAACCATTTTTCTCGTAATAGCTATTTGCTTATTCTTAAGAGTTTCAATCCACTCAACCAGCCTTTCTTCTAAAAGTGGGTACTGGGCTGGTCGGCCACGATTAAGTGTTAAAAGGTAAGGCGCGGAATTTAGAAGTTCTTGTTTCTTGCTTTGCCAGTCACGAACTTGTTTAGGCTCAATATCAAAACGCTTTGCAGTCGCTCTATTATTTTGAGTACGTTCGGAATAATAAATCACCATAAGTTTTTCGCTAACACTCCAGCTACGGCGAGTTTTTTTACTAACAGTACGAGATTTTTTTGTAATATTTCTTTTTCGTGGAGACATTTTTTTTTAACGCGTTTTGGAGAATTCGTGATTTAGGTTTTTATTTAAGAAGAACATTGCACAATTTGTACAGAAGCAACGATACATTTAAAGGAATAAAATTCATTATTTAAATTATTAAGAATATTTTTCATTAATTCGGGCATTTCACCCATAAATATTTTGATGCCATGAGAAAGAATTTTAAAGGGGTTTAAGAATTTAGAGGAAAAAAAAAGCCAACCAAATTGCTGAGCCATTAGGGTAGCCCTAGAGCTACCCTAGAGCCGTTGTCCTGCTCAAAGCAATAAGGTGCACTTTCTAACAGACATACAGCATATTACGTAAAATTCAAAGAAAACGGGTCAAAAAAAAATTTTTTTTTAGACAAAATGCTTAAATATGCAAGAATCTAACTAATGCATGCATCAGAATGATATCGGGCTTTCAACAAATAATATTACTAATTAGGCTGAATCCGGTAGATAATCAAGAAAACCCGATGTCGCATTTTCTTTTGGCAGTATATATGAAAATAGAAGTTCGATCAACTAGCAACCTCGACTTACGTACCCCTATCAATACGGTATACCCCCATAAAGAGGTACCCCGGGTACTAAATTGAGCAATGAAAATACCTGGGGTACACATGTCCGGATTTTACGGTAGTTGGAACAACTTGAGGTTCAGTTTGAAATATATCAACAAGTACAGTTTGATATAGTTCTGTCATGTTTGCAAAGGTAGAGGCGTGGAAATAGGGGCAGGGCGCCTTATATTACAGTGTTATTGTTGTATTACCACATGTGGTTGCCATGATTGATGATGGTAATACTTTTCAATACATCGTAAACTACTTACTTGATGATAACTTCAAATTGTTGGATATAAACATGCTTTAAATTAAGTGTTTTGATATTATTCTCATCTTTACCGATATTCTTTAATTATTTGCGAAAATATAAAGATCTGTATCTTAAAATTGCTGATTGTGCCGAAATGTTTTTGCAGGAGATTCGCCAACATTAATGCTATGTTAAAATCCTCTTTATTATCAAGAAGTTTAAGATAATTATTTGTAAGTGTTTCAAAGAATTTTAATGCCATTTTGAAATTTTAATCATTCGGCTAAGTAGTATGAACATAATTGTACTGATTTTGTAAGGTTACGCTTAGTGTTACACGGGAATTATTTCCAATCGTAGAATGATTCTACAAATGATGTGGAAATGATCATTAACAATTTTAGAAATTCCACAATTACACAAGTGTGGAATTGTCGCACTGATAATCATTGATAATTTTAGTAATTTTCCAATTCTAAATCATGTGAATTGTGAATTGCCAGAAATTACATTTTTGATATATTGTAAATCTTGAATCAATTTTTACTAATATAAGATTATACTGTTTTCAATGATCTTGGCTTAAATATATGCTAAAATTTAGAATTAATTTAAATCTAAAATTATCAAAAAAGGTATATTTAATAATGCATTTGAAAATAAATATAGGCAGACCTCTCCAAGTGCACACAAGAATAATAAGAAAAAAAGTGCATTTACAGCGGTCATGTATATATTTGGCCAACACTTGAGCGTGTATTTAGAAAGGATGTACACTTAGAGAGACTGTATTGCCCTTATGTGATAAGTTACTGAGAGGTAGGCAGAAGAGTGTACTAAGTTCTATTGAAGTTATAGGACTTTACTAACAAAAAGTAAGACTAAAAACCCTTGATAAAAATGTAGCTTGGAAAAATAAAAGAATAGGTTGGTGAAAATTATAAATAATACCATAGTTAAAGTGAAATCTAAAAATATATTTAATGTTTTAATTAATAGGATCAATTTAAAATGATTTTTAAATACCCTGGTCAATGGGTAAAATTATAATTTTTTTTTGTTGAGAATATTTTAGCTGAATGAAGCACGCCTATCAAGATAAACAAGGTATGGAACACGTAGCTTACTACGGTAACGAAAATTTTCCTCACTATATCAGGGTTACTATAAAAAGAGTTATATTGTGGTAGTTTTGTATAAAAAATATGACACAAGACAATACTTCTATCTTAATATATCAGTGCGCAAGAGTAAAGAATTGAGACAAGGATTTTCGATATATCAAAAATGTAACTTCTGCATGATTTATAAAATTGGCAATTCACAATTCACAAGATTTGGAATGCGACAATTCACACTTGTGAAAGTGTGGAATTTCTAAAATTGTTAATGATCATTTCCACATCATTGTAGAATCATTCCACGATTGGGGAACAATTGTGTAAATAATTTTTCTGCATCACTAGTTACGCAGTAGTTACGCCCATACATTCATTTAATTGGTTGATCTACTCGTGATAATTAACCAATTAAATCGATCAAAATTTTTGGCGGGATAAGATATTCATCGTTACGAAACTCTCTTAAAGCTATTTTTTTTATTTCTGTGTCACTCTCAATGTTAAGTGGCACACCAATTAAATAACGTACATTCGTACATGCAAAAAGTTATGGCAAACATATCACCAAAAAATCGAGTACTAGTAAAATATTATAAGAACGAATTACAAATTAAGTTATGACAATTCAAGATTCATATTCGTTCATGAAATAATATAATTAATAATTAATTTAATAAATTTGATAGCGGTAGTTCTTTCATGAGATGTATAATGATGATGAATCCCATATAGGATGAGTTAATATAATTTACAAAAGGCGCAATCATCGGTGGTTTGTATTATAGTGAAACTATGGGAGGAAGCTACAGTGCTTCGTGTTGAGATTAATTTAAAATATTGTAGCTCTAAGCAGTGAAAAAGATTCGAAAATTTTTTTCGTTCTCTGAGAACATAAATTTAAATTTTAAGTCCTTAAAAAAATTTTAACGATCTCAAAAAAAATTTTAGTGTTCTCAAAATTTATTTTTACCAAAAAAATTTTTAATGTTCTCAAAATTTATTTATACCAAAAAAATTTTTAACATTCTAAAAAATTTAATTTTCTCAAAAATTATTTTTATCATAAAATTCCAAATTTTATGTTTCAATGTAACGTAATTTTTAAACTTTGTGGTCTCAAAATTATTGTAATATTCTTGAGAACACTGAGAACATTAGATCTTTAACATTGACTCTAATGAATGAAATTGGATGTATGAATTATTGCACGGGTCTTATGTGACAACCCGTGCTTTTTCATTTACTTATTGTCACGGGATTGTTACAGACACCATGCAATAAGATAGTTATTATATGGGTATGTTAAATAACCTGTGTAACTGGGTTATTCACTACAACCCATACAATAACTATAAAGCACGATTCCATGGTGCTACATAATGATTAATGCTTAACCTCAAAAGTCAAATATCTGATATATTTCTAAGCATAATTTAAGTTGTTTCTTTATTTTGTTATATAAATTTAATATAATTACGTACTGGATTGATTTACTTAAATTTTTTCGCTTTATTTTTTTAAATAAAAATACTACATAATTGCAAAATAATGCATTTAGGGATGGGTTCGGTCAGCTAATAGTCGGCTAGCCGATCAGCTATAGCCGTAGTCGATGTAGTCGACGATAACGGCTTAGCTGACCGGTTAGCCGATACCAAATTTTTTATTTCCTGGCTGGTAAATCATAATTATTGTTTAATTCAGCATGAAGTGTACAAATTATATAGAATTATTGAAAGAAATACCCTAGCATCTTCCATCTTCCCCAGGATCGCCGTCACTTTTTCACTGTCACGTGACTATGCCCCAAAAACTTCAAGATCGTTTTAAGTTAGTGCTAGGTTTCCTATAGGGCTTGATGTTAGCAAAACATTAGTAGAATTGCTCAAGGAATTTTTTTTGTTATAGCACGAAAGGTGATTTCTTATTCAAATTTGAAAAAGCGAACGTTTTGTTTTGATCTTCCGCTTGTGCTACTTAACCTGCTCTCGTTATTTTATTGGCCAAAAATCACGTGATAATGAAATTTTGACGGTCAAAAATTTGCCCATTGTGGTTTTAAACTCATCTCCAATAGGCCAAATGATCTACTGTACAAATTTGACCAGAATTAGATTGTTTTGAAATGTAGATCGGATCTTCAATATTTTGATTATTTTGATTGGCTGTTTACAGCATGTGGCCCGAACTTTTTTTCCGCCATGGCTAGGGTACTCTAATATGTATAACTGTATAACATATAAAAATATAATTATTTGGCACTTGTTTATATGTTTGATTGAAAAATTGATTAAGAAATTGATCAAGTAATTTATCGGCTATAGCCGGCTATAGCCGGCTAGTAGTCGATAGTCGATGATAGCTGACCGATAGCTGACCTAGCTGACCGAACCCATCCCTAAATGCATTCCTGTGTGCTATTTCAGTACGCGCAGGTGCATCAGTTTGAAACAAAATGCCAAAATTCAAATTCGCTGGTACGTGATATATATATAGTATGCATTATTTCAGTGTGCACATGCACGTTATTTTGAACCAAATATAGCATTTTTAAAGAGAAACAATTTTCGAAATAACAATCATACGCTATTCAAATTATAGTCAAACCTATCTAAATACATCCCTTCGGGACATGCAAAAAAAAAAATTCAAAAATGAGCATTTAGGGACAGAGGCGTGCATTTAGAGGGGTTTTATATAAAATGCATTTAAAGGAGCGTGCATTTAGAGAGGTTGGACCGTACACTAATTTATAATCATATAACATATTCCTTCCGTTGTTCAATGGATGAGTATCAAAAGAAACATATAGTTTATATGAAGAATGCAATTAGTAGAACACTGATTATACTATATAAATGATAACTAAAGATGTTAGAAGTCCGGTCGGTCTCGATTCAATTCTAGAAGTCAAGCCTCAATTTGAACTCGGCTCCAAACCAGACTTGGGAAAAACTCATTCATATGAAAAATTGTACATAATATGATGTTTGGCCAATCTTTAGGATCGGACGGTAGGTCAGAATTTTATGCAATTCCTCAGTTTAAGATTAATTCTTGAACTGTAAGAATTTTTCAGAATCAAAAACTTGTTAGGGTATTATACTCAATATCATCACGCCAGTTTTGTAAATCATGAAGTCTTTTAATAAATGCGATTAAAATGTAAACGAAGCCAATGAGCTTGAAGTTCTTAGCCAGTTCATCAAAAAAAACACATAAGCAATTAGCATGAACTCAAAATAAATGACACATCAGTGCTACTATTCTTCCATAGATGTATTTTTTAGATAAAATTTATGTATACTTTAATATCTTTTTATAACATAGCATAAAATAGCTACTTCAAAATGTTGGATATAATTATGTTTTAAATGTTTTGATATTATTTCAATTTCACCGATATTCTTAATTCACTGCGAAAATATAAAACCTATATCCTAAATTGCTGTATTGGATCAAAATATCTTTGTGTTTGGAAATTTACTAACATCAATGACTATATTATAATCCTCTTTATCGTCAAGAAGTTCAAGATAATTATTTGAAAAGCTTCAAAGTATTTTAGTGCCATTTTCAATAAAGTTTAAAAATTTGATGATTAGGGCATAAGTGTCTTAAATAAAAAACTAATTCTGATTTTATACGTTATGGGACTGTATTATTACGAAATATGTTAGCATGAACAGTAATTGGCTATCATCTGAAAAAATTATAATCGTGCGTATATAAGTCAATGTAGTGAAAAATTTTATTAGTGGTAGTGCAAGATACTTAAAAAAAATGGTAATAGACTCTTAAAATAGTATCTAAGATATTTTAATGTCGTTAGTTTTATTACTCATTGATGTTTTTAAATCCTTTGAATTCAGAATATTACTCATTGTTAATACATGGTAATATATAGAATTTTGACAAATGACTTTTGTGAACCCTATGAATGCCGCATATTATCATGCTTCAACAATGGCAATATGCGGAATTCATAAAGCTCAAACCATTATTTGTCACGGAAATTCTATTTTCACCCGGTTAAAGTCACCTGATATATAATTTTTATTATACTATGCAATGTAAATGCGTATAATATTATTAAAATTCATTTACCCTAAATACTGACTAACCAATTTATTGTATAGTATAATGAAAATTATATAACGGGTGATTTTTACCGGGTGAATATAGAATTTCTCAAGCAAAATAAAATAATATAAAATTTGGAAATATAAACAAGCAAATGCTCATTATTTTATTGACTTATAAAAAGTCTTCTTTTTCGCTTATAATTATGTAACGGTTAACCTAAACTTATCAAATCAACTAATCCGATATTTCAAAGTCAGTTAAATCGACTATGTCAAATCGCTTGACTTTCATGCTAGATAGAATTTGAAAAATAGTCGACTGCCTTCTCCGACTGTTCATATGTATGGTTCTAATAAACAATGCAATTTACTAATTAGCACCAAGTAGGTTATAATTACTAGGTTGTATTGGCTTATTTTTAGTGGTTATATAGATTCCTAAAAAAGTAAATAGACTATTTAAAAAGAAGGTTAAAATCGATCTTTTTAGACACAGAACATCACGGAGTTCATTATACATCAGTTACGGTCTTAATGTATTTTTGCACACATGATAATCATATTATAAATTTATATTTTAATGATGTAATGTATTATCGTAGTGTGTTATTATAATGCATCTTAACACTGTTAAGTAATCAAATAAATAAATCCTTGTTTGTAAATATATATTAAATTTATAATATTGAAACTATAACAGATAAAGATAATAATTCATAATTAATTTTTAATCAATTATATAAGAGTAAATAATTAGCTAGTAAGTCTAATACTAACTCATAAATTAAACCTTATTTAACTTCAGCTGTTTACAGATATCAATAGCGTCCCTTGGCAACGTTGCAAAGGTATAAAACAAATAAATAAATTTAAGGTTTATTTTTTTATTATAAAATTAAAGTATTTGTGATACGCAATAAAAATTTATCATTTTCAAGATGTTATAAACATAAAAAGGTAACTCTTCTAAAGATTTTATTTTTGTATATTATACAGTAGCTATTTTTAAAATTTCAGACAAGAATCAGCTTTTAATATTTAATATTAAACAAGCTAATAGTGTGAAAACACCTAATTAGCTATCCTATATAAAATAAACTTAACATGAATATTACAAAATTACTTAATATACATCCAAATACTTTATTTTAATTCAAAAAATTATGTCATTTTTAATTATAGGATGGCTTATTTCAGAGAGTTATGGCTGTCTCTTATAGTAAGTGTAATTAATTAAATATTCTGTGAATATACTTTTCGTAATACAATAGTTGCATACTTATTAAATAATTTTTAATAAATGTTTTTTAACGAGTGTTCTTTTCGCAAAAGTTTCATACTTATTGAAATTTCATTAATAACTTTTCGCTACTTAATACTAATGTTTGGTAATTCTTATAAATTTATCAGCCTCTTTATAAGCAACCTTGTGCGCCCGATTAAAAAATCTTACAAGAGTTGCACAAATAAAATTTGTTCCTTGAGCTACCAGGAATAATGAAAATATTGAATCAAAAATTGCACCAAACGCAGAACTTATAAGACAGTCTAAGTACTAAATATTTATTTGTAAGCATATGCTAAGATTTATTATTTTCTCTGCGGCATGTATTTAAAAAGATTTATAAGCGAACAAGTAATTTTTATTCAAGGCAAAAAAAAAAAAAAAAGAAAATCAAGATTTGTTAAATATTTCAACTTGTTTTAATAACAAACCAACAATCCTATAAGTTAGAATAAATCTTCAAGTGACTCTACGTTTATCCATCATGCATTAAGTTATGATAGCCATTAAATCTTGTTATTTTCTAATAACTTAATGTTGTATTAAAGTTGGCTTTCTTTATAACAGTGTAAAAGATAACCTACTAATGCCATACAATACGAATTCATCTAAAATTTTATAATAAAAATTTAATTAAAATAAAAAGTTTAAACTTTTATTATTCATAAATTTTTTAACAATGTTATTAAAATATATCGCAAAATATAATTTTTACTTAAAAAGTATATAGCCAAAATTTAGATTTAGAATATTAATTTAAAAATAAATTTTTAAAAAAATTTCAGTACAAATTTGCACAAGAAACGGTTTAAAGAATCAAGTCGAATATATGAGTGACGGGAAGAAAAAAAACTTGTAAAATTGATTCATTATAAAAGTGTTATACTCCATTAACAAATTTAATAATGCTAGTTACTTTGCGAATTAATTAATAATGTATACTTTTAGGATTTTTTTATTTGAAATATTTCATATTCTTCTATTGAAAAAATTGATTTATTCGATGATATGTATGCAACCGCATTTCTAATTGGTTTTTCATATGCACTTTCTTTGCAAGTCCAACATCCGTGAGATTGATTAAAATTATTATACATGGCAAGGCCAAAATATTTCCCACCAAAAATTGGACCATAAACAGAATCACAGCAAATTGCATTTTCTGGCTTTTTAACACGACTTAAAATAGAATTTTGAATATTTCCATTTTTCAATGAAAAAATAAAGCTATCTTTACAATATTTATTTTCACCTAACCACTTATTTGATTTAACCCAACCAACAGGATTATAACCACCAAGAATTTCATCAGTATTCTTAACTTTCATAACTACAACAAGATGTGTTTGCTTATCGCATAAATTCCAAAATGAACTCGCAGTAAAACCATCTTTGCTTCCACGAAGAAGTAATTTAAATTCATATGGATTATCCAGTTTGAAGTTGCTTGGCCAATTCATCAAAAAGAAACTCATAAGCAATAAGCATGAGCTCAAAAATAAACGATGCATCATGTTTTTCAAGTAAAAATATTCCTCCATATATATACCTTTATATAAAATTTATGAATATTTTAGATTACTTTTTATGACATAATATAAATTATAATGCATGTACACCATAAATAACTTACTTGATAATAACTTCAAAATGTTGGACAGAAACATGCTTTAAATTAAGTGTTTTGATATTATTCTCATCTTTACCGATGTTCTCCAATTCATTGCGAAAATATAAAGATCTGTATCTTAAAATTGCTGAATGTGCTCGAAATAATTTTGCTTTTGGAGATTCACCAACATTAATGACTATGTTAAACTCCTCTTTATCATCAAGAAGTTCAAGATAATTATTTGAAAGTGTTTTAAAGAATTTTAATGCCATTTTTGTCAAGTTTAAAAATTTAATGATTCGGTAATTTTACTGATTTTATCCGTTACACTAGCTGTAAGGTTACGCCCTATGGTAGTACAGCAGTACTGTAATTGGTTTCCGTAACTGGGTCATACATTCATTTAATTGGTTAATTTTTGGAGATCTACTCGTGATCATTAACCAATTAAATCGATCAAAATTTTTGGCGGATAAGTTATTCGAACCTCTCGGTTTCTTTATTAAAGCTATTTTTTTTTATTTATTTCTGTGTTACTCTCAATATTATGTGGCACACCAGTTAAATAGTGTACATTCGTATATGCAAACAGTTATGATAAACATACCAGGAAAGTCTCGAATATAATAAATTTACACGATTTGGAGGTCTTGGAAGAGTTTTAAAATATGAGTGGAGAGGCAGTGGATTATTAAAAATCTTACTATTTGACTCATAAATCAAACCAAAAAATTGAGTACTAGAAATATTATAAGGACGAATTACAAATTATGTTATGACAATTCAAGATTCATATTCGTTCATATATAATAGATTTAATAATTAATTTAATAAATTTGATAGCGATAGTTCTTTCATGAAATGCATAATGATGATGATGAGATAAATAATTTCCAAAGGTGCACTCATCAGTGGTTTGTATTATAGTGGAACTATGTATGGGAGGAGCTGCAGTGCTTCGTGTTGAAATTAATTTAAAATATTGTAGCTCTATGCAGTGAAAAAGATTTGAAATATTTTTTTTTTGTTCTCTGAGAGCATAAATTTAATTTTAAGTTCTTAAAAAATTTTTAACGTTCTCAAAAAAAAATATTAGTGTTCTTAAAAAAAATTATTTTTATCATAAAAAAATTTTAAAGTTCTCAAAAAAAAAAATTTTAGTGTTCTCAAAAATTATTTTTCATAAAATTCCAAATTTTATGTTTTCAATGTAACGTAATTTTTAAACTTTGTGGTCTCGAAATTATTGTAATATTCTTGAGAATACTGAGAACATTAGATCTTTAACATTGTCTCTAATCAATGAAACTGGATGTATGCATTATCTTTGTAAAAACCCGTACTTTTTCATCTACTTATTGGCATGGGATTGTTACGTTAGACACCGTGCAATAAGATAGTTATTATACAGTTATATGGGTATGTTGAATAACCCGTGTGTAACTGGGTTAGTTATTCACTACAACCCACAATAACTATAGAGTACGATATTAAGGTGCTACATAATGATTAATGTTTAACTTCAAAAGTCAAATACATTTCTAAGCATAATTTAAGTTGTTTCTTTATTTTGTTTTATAAATTTAATATAATTACGTACTGGATAGATTTACTTAAATTCTTTCGCTTTATTTTTTTAAATAAAAATACCACATAATTGCAAAATAATACATTCCTGTGTGTTATTTCAGTACGCGCAAGTACATCATTTTGGAAAATTTCAAATTCGCTGGTACGTGATATATATAGTATGCAATATTTCAGTGTGCTTTACATGCACGTTATTTTTAACCAAATATAGCATTTTTAAAGAGAAGCAATTTCCGAAATAACGATCATGAACATTATTTCAAATTATAGTCATACCTATCTAAATACACCCCTTCGGGGCATGCAAAAAAAATTCAAAAATGAGCATTTAGGGAGGTCAAGTGCTATAATTATTGTATAACTTGACTTGGGACCAAGCAGAGGTGTGCATTTAGAGAGATTTTATATAGAATGCATTTAAAGGAGCGTGCATTTAGAGAGGTCTGACCGTACACTAATTTATAATCATATAACATATTCCTTCCGTTGTTCAATAGATGAGTATCAAAAGAAACATTTAGTTTATTGAAGAATACAATTAGTAAAACACTGATTATACTATATGCATGATAGCTAAAGATGTGAAAAGATCGGTCGGTCTCGATTCAATTCTAGAAGTCAAGCTTTAATTTGCATTCGGCTCAAAACCAGACTTGGGAAAAACTCATTCATATGAGAAAATTGTACAAAATATGATGTTGGACCAATCTTTAGATCGGACGGTAGGTCAGAATTTTGTGCAATTCCTCAGTTTATGATCTAATTCTTGTATTGTAAAGAATGAATAATTCTTTTTAGGGGTACTTTACTCAATATCAACACGCCAGTTTTATAAAGCATGAGGCTTATTATTCTGTAAACTCTTTTGATAAATGCGATTAAAATGTAAACGAAGTCAATGAGCTTGAAATTCTTGATTAATTCATCAAAAAAACACATGTTCAATTAGAATGAATCAAAATAAATGACACATCAGTACTACTATTCTTCCATAGATGTATTTTAGATAAAATTTTGTATACTTTAATATCTTTTTATAACATAGCATAAATCAAAATGTTGGATAGAAATATGGTTTAAATGGTTTGATATTATTTCAACTTCACCGATATTCTTCAATTCATTGCTAAATTACTTTATGTGATCAAAATATCTTTGTGTTTGGAAATTCACTAACATCAATGACTATATTAAATTCCTCTTAATCGTCAGAAGTTCAAGATAATTATTTGAAAGCTTCAAAGAACTTTAGTGCCATTTTAATCAAGTTTAAAAATTTGATGATTAGGGCATAAATATCTTAAATAAAAAAACTAATTCTGATTTTATACGTTATTGGACTGTATGATTACGAAATATGTTAGTATGAACAGTAATTGGCTATTATCTGAAAAAATTAGAATCGTACGTATATAAGTCAATGTAGTGAAAAACTTTATTAGTGGTAGTGCGAGATACTTAAAAAAATGGTAATTGACTCTTAAAATAATATCTAAGATATTGTAATGTCGTTAGTTTTATTACTCATTGCAAAAATAGTGCGATAAATAAGATTTTAAATCCTTTGAATTCAGAATATTACCATTGTTAATGCATGGTAATACATGTATATAGAATTTCGACAAATGACTTTTATGAACCCTATGAATGCCGCATGTTATCATAATTCAACAATGGTAATATGCAGAATTCATAAAGCTCAAACCATTGATAAACAAATAGGGAAATCTATTTTCACCCGGTTAAAGTCACCTGATATAGAATTTTTATTATACTACGTAATGTAAATGCGTATGATATTATTAAAATTCATCTACCCTAACTACTGAATAACCAATTTATTGTATAATATAATGAAATTATATAACGGGTGACTTTTACTGGGTGAAAATTGAGTCCCAACAAAATAAAATAATATAAAATTTGGAAATATAAACAAGAAAATGCACAGTATTTTATTGACTTATAAATAGTCATCTTTTTCGCTTATAATTATGTAACAGTTAATCTAAACTTATCAAATCAACTAAGCCGTTATTTCAAAGTCAGTTAAATCGACTATGTCAAATCGATCACCTGAGCCTGCAGTGTATAAAAATATGATCTCGAATTTTCTTGACCTCCACGCTAGTATTTAAAAAAATAGTCGATTGTCTTCTCCGACTGTTCATATGTATGGTTCTAATATCCATGCCAATTAATTATCATCAATAGGTTATAATTACTAGGCTTCGCAATTCATGTCGATTTCAAAATGACATATTTAAAAAAGAAGATTTAAAATCGATCTTTTTAGACACAGAACTTCTTGGGAAGTTCATTATATATCAGTTACGGTCTTATTGTATTTTGCACACATGATAATCAAATTGTAAATTTATATTTTAATGATGTAATGTATTATTGTAGTGTATTATTATAATGCATCTTAACACCGTTAAGTAATCAAATAAATAAATACTTGTTTGTAAATATATATTAAATTTATAAAATTGAAACTATAAAGATAATAATTCATAATTAATTTTTAATCAATTATATAAGAGTAAATAATTAGCTAGTAGTCTAAACTAACTTATAAATTAAACCTATTTAACTTCAGCTATTTACAGATATCAATGGCAACATTGCCAAAGGGTATAAAATAAATAAATTTAATGGTTTATTTTTTTATTTTTTCATTATAAAATTAAAGTATTTGTAATATGCAATAAAATTTATCATTTTCAAGATGCTATAAACATAAAAAAGTAATTCTTTTAAAGATTGTATTTTTGTATATTATACATTAGTTATTTTGAAAATTTCAGACAAGAATCAACTTTCAATATTTAATATTAAACAAGCTAATAGTGTCTATATAAAATAAACTTAACATGGATCTTACCAAACTCACTTAATATGTATCCAAAATTTTGATTTTAATTCTAAAAATTATGACATTTTTAATTATAGTATAGCTTATTTCAGAGAGTTATGGCTGTCTCTTATAGAAAGTATAATTAATTTTTTTTAATTAAATTTTTTGTGAATGTACTTTTCGTAATACAATAGTTGCATACAGTACTTATTAAATAATTTTTAATAAATGTTTTTTTCGAGTGTTCTTTTCGCTACAGTTTCATACTTATTAAATTATTTTTCGCTATTTAATACTAATGCTTGGTAATTCTTATAAATTTATCAGCTCTTTATAAGCAACTTTGTGCGCCCGATTAAAAAACCTTACAAGAGTTGCACAAATAAAATTTGTTCCTTGAGCTACCAGTAATAATGAGAATATTGAATCAAAAATTGCACCAAACGCAGAACTTATAAAACAGTCTAAGTATTAAATATTTATTTGTGAGCATATGCTAAGTTTTATTATTTTCTCTGCGGCATGTATTTAAAAAGATTTATAAGCGAACAAGTAATTTTTATTCAAAGCAAAAAAAAACAAAAAAAAAACAAGATTTGCTAAATATTTCAACTTGTTTTAATACCAAACCAACAATCCTATAAGATAGAATAAATCTTTAATTGACTCTACGTTTATCCATCATGCATTAAGTTATGCTAGCCATTAAATCTTGTTATTTTGTAATAACTTAATGTTGTATTGAAGTTGGCTTTCTTCATAACAGTGTAAAAGAAAACCTACTAATGCCATACAATACGAATTAATCTAAAATTTTATAATAAAAATTTAATTAAAATAAAAAGTTTAAACTTTTATTATTCATAAATTTTCTAGCAATGTTATTAAAATATATCTAAAAATATAATTTTTACTTAAAAAGTATATAGCCAAAATTTAGATTTAGAATATTAATTTAAAAATAAATTTTTAAAAAAATTTCAGTACAAATTTGCACAAGAAACGGTTTAAAGAATCAAGTCGAATATATGAGTGACGGGAAGAAAAAAAACTTGTAAAATTGATTCATTATAAAAGTGTTATACTCCATTAACAATTTTAATAATGCTAGTTACTATGCGAATTAATTAATAATGTATACTTTTAGGATTTTTTTATTTGAAATATTTCATATTCTTCCACTGAAAAAATTGATTTATTCGATGATATGTATGCAACTGCATTTCTAATTGGTTTTTCATATGCGCTTTCTCGGAAAATCCAACATCCGTTAGATTGGTTAAAATTATCACGCATGGCAAAGCCATCACATGTCCCACCAAAAATTGGACCAAAAAAAGAATTGCAGTAAATTGCATTTTCTGGTTTTTTAGCACGACTTAAAATAGAATTTTGAATATTTCCATTTTTCAATGAAAAAAATAAAGCTATCTTTACAATATTTATTTTCACCAAACAAACAATTATCTGGTTTAGCCCAACCAACAGGATTATATCCACCAAGAATTTCATCAGTGCCTTTAACCTTCATAACTACAACAAGATGAGTTTGCTTATCGCATAAATTCCAAAATTAAGCAGCTGTAAATCCATCTCTGCTTCCACAAATGAGTAATTTAAATTCATATGGAATATCCATTACTAAATACGTATCATCTTTCTTATCAATCCATGAAGCAATTTGTGCTGCATGTGTTTCATTAATAACTTTTGAAAAAGTTTCTATAATTCTAGTCGGTAATGCTGGTTTTAAAATTATTCGGGGAGGAAGAACTGTCGACGATATTGGTTCGTTTGCCATATATTTTTTCATAATATCTTTCCAAAGCTTCTTTTCAAAAATTTGTTGATAAGGTTGTACATTATTAATAATATCGTCACCAGACATTTGAAAAAAACTGATATGAGGCAAACAATTTTGTAATGTAGTCTTTAAAGCTGAAAAATTCTCATGTGACCAATATTCAGGATCGGATGGTAGGCCAGAATTTTGTGCAATTCCCCATTTTATGATATAATTCCAAATTTCTACTTCTTCCATTTGTAAATCATTTCGACTAATATGTGAGACTAAAGCGTTTTCTTGAAGTGTGAAGAATTCTTCAGAATCAAAAATCTTATTCGAGTACTTTACCACAATATCGTTACACCAGTTTTGTAAATTATTATTCTGGAAACTCTTCTGATAAATATTATTAAAATGTAAATGAAGCCAATGAGCTTCCTTTTCAATTAAGTAGTTTGAAGTTGCATGGCCAATTCATCAAAAAGAAACTCGTAAGCAATAAGCATTAGCTCAAAAATAAATGATGCATCATGTTTTTCAAGTAAAAATATTCCTCCGTATATATACCTTTATATAAAATTTAAAAATATTTTAGATTACTTCTTGTGACATAATATAAATTATAATACATGTACACAATAAATAACTTACTTGATAATAACTTCAAATTGTTTGGCAGAAACATGCTTTAAATTAAGTGTTTTGTATTATTCTCATCTTTACCCGAAAATATAAAGATCTGTATCTTAAAATTGCTGAATGTGCTCGAAATATTTTTTGCTTTTGGAGATTCACCAACATTAATGACTATGTTAAATTCCTCTTTATCATCAAGAAGTTCAAGATAATTATTTGAAAGTGTTTCAAAGAATTTTAATTCCATTTTGTCAAGTTTAAAAATTTAATGATTCGGCCAAGGACGTATTTTTACTGATTTTATCCATTGTCACGCCTGAAATTAACCTCTTTAAATAATTCAGGGGACTACACGGTTATATTTTATTAAGATAATATAACTAATCTAATACAATCTTTCTATCTAAGGATTGGAAAATTCGAATCTATCTATATATTCCAAGGGAAACTATTGAAGTCTGAGTTAAGTTAAAGGTGAAAATGAAGGCCTTATATACATGATTCGGGGAAAGTATTCTTACGATACTTTATTAACATTCATGACTTTAATGCTATCAATTAATTAATCGCTAAATTAAATACATTGAATAAACAATTCGCTAGGCATATCGGCATGCCGATATATGATATTGCATTTAACGATATATTACGTGAATTATCTAATCTAATTAATCAGGTGTGCAGATCAATAAATTAGCAGACCTGCGGGTCCATAGATAATATGACTTTTCTAGATCTTTCTATATATTAATGCATAGATCTTTGGAATTACCTACTTTTGGTCATGTGGATCATGTGATTATGCTACGGCATAAAATCCGATGTTACAACTTTTCCTCCGGCTAATTATGAGCTCCACGAATAACAATATTAAATTTTGAGTATATGTAGAAGGGGACAGGGCGGTAACAATTACCTACCATAAACACTCCATATATAGTACCATACCATTTCAAGAATGTATATGTACCTGCATGATCCCGATGGGATATTCCATAAGCATTACCCATTGCAGTCATAATACATTTTAAGTAATAGAACATTTCGTAGTACATCTAAGACTTGATTATTTATTGTTCTTAATTTATACACATCTTGTGCTACACGAGTATGTATAATAAAGGGGCCTATCCATCTTGGTAGAAATTTTCCGGTGTGTCTTCCAACTTGAGCAGCATCGTACAATAACACTTTATCGCCTTTCTGGAATATTCTTTGGACTTTCTTCAGTTTTCTATCCTAGTAAAACTTTTGTCTCTTCAGGGCTTGGCGACAGTTTTCTTTCATAATCTCTCTTTGGTTAGGTAGTTCTTCTATGAATATGGTCAATCGGTCTACCATATTCTCATTTATATCATTTTCTTCTTTAAAGTTTGGAAACCGAGCTTCCCTTCCATAGGTTAAGTAGAATAGAGTGAACTTTGTTGTTGCTTGTTTACTCGTCCGATATGCGTATAGTACTAATGGTATTAATGTATCCCACTCTTGCCCTTGTTTGATCAATTTCGCTAAAGCTTCACATAGCATACAGTTATATCGTTCAACTAGTCCGTTGGTCTGTGGGTGATACGGAGTGGACATCAGGTGTTTAATTTCAAATTTGCTTGCTAGGAACCTTATAACTTCATTATTAAAATAAAGTCCACTATCAGATATTATATAGGACAGACATCCATGCCGACAAACAATTTCATTGAAAATGAATGTGCAGTCTTCTGTGTATCTGCTTTTGGTACTGCTTTGGCTTCTGGCCATTTAGTCATATAATTGACGGACACGATTATATATCGATTTCTATTGGTAGTTACTGGTAGTGGTCCGACGAAATCTATACCGATCTTGTGGAATAGGGCTTCAATAGGTATTGGCTGTAATGGACCGTGAGTTCTATATTTCCTCCTACGTTAACATTGATCACAGATTTGTACATATTTCCTTATTTGGTCATACATTTGTGGCCAATAATACTTATTGCGTATCTTTTCAAACATCTTTTCTGTTTCTAAATGGGCACCAAGGAGGTGATCATGGAATATGTGAAGTATTGTTTCTATTTTGTACTCCTATATAACACATAGTAATTGGTTCTGTGTCTTCTTTCTACGATCTCTTTTATATAATAAGTGGTTATATAATATAAAAAATTTGCTTTGGGCCTCTAATTGTCTCTTTTGTTTATTACTAAAATTGAACGGATATTGGGCTTTCTCAAAAAATCTTTTATTTGGGTATATTTGTTTGTATCCATTTTATTTATCTATTTATCAAGTTACTAAATTTTTTTTTTTTTAGTATTTGTACGGTAGCAGTGACCGACTTGCAAGGTTTTACGTCATTTGAGGATAGCTACGGTTTAGTAATATCAGACAGGGTTCGTTGTCTTCCACCACACCGAATTACAAAGATAATTATTCTTAAAATTATTGAACTCTTTGTAGTATTCTTCAGTGGGGGTTTCAAGAGGTTGTAACCACCATGGCTGGTTTATTAATTTATTTCTTTCTCCTACCAATAATTCAGTTTGGTTAATTAGGTCGTTTATTTTTACATAGACTTTAGAGAGGATATCTTCATTATTCCAACCCATATCGGATAGTTCATCCTGGTTTAGGGTATGATCTTCTATTTCTTATTCTTCTATAGTGGGCCAGTAACATTTGGCTACTTCTTCCATGGGATATTGTTTAATAGTGACCCATAACTTTAGGTCTGTTTTACACTTAGGACAGTCGTCTTCAGGTGAATACAACTTGTCTCCGCACTAGCATTGTGCATTTGGGCCTTTCCAATCCCATGGCCAATGTTTACCCTTAGTTTTTGTATTCAATCTTGTACTAATATGTTCCAGGTACATATTATCCATCGTATTTTATACCTTCATGGGAGAAGTCGATATGGTTATATGGTTGTATGCCGTGGGTTATTGATTTCGGTAAGTTATACCGTAAAGTTTCTTCTACTATTTGGTAGGGTGTTTCTTTTTGCTTCCATCTATCCACTAATACTTGTTCGTACATATCTGCCATGTATATAGGACTTACTTCTTCTTCAATCAACCAGGATAATGATTATGTTTACAACCTGGCCTGTGAATAATGGTAAAATTATATGGATCGAGCTGTAGAATCCATCGAGCTCGTTTCCCTTTTAAACCAGAGGTCCTGAGCCACTGAAGGGCCAAATGATCAGCAATTAAGAAAAACGGCTTAGAGCCTAGATATTGATGGAAGTGCTCTATGGCCCATATGACTACTAGACCTAATTCAGGTATGGAATAATTTTTCTCATTTTTATTTAAACTTCTACTAGTGTATGCAACCACAAACTTCTTTTTATTTTCATCTAGCTGCGCAAGGACAGCACCTAAACTGGACGTCAGAGCATCCGTGTGGACATAGAATGGCTTCTCGAAATCTGGGTATCGAAGAATCGGAGCGGTGATAAGGTAATTCTTTAAATTTTCAAATGCTTGGTTCTGTTCTTTAGTCTATTTGTATGGTTCATTTTTTTGTAATAATTGGTTTAACGGCTTAGCGACCTTCAAAAATCCTTTAATGAATTTACAGTAATAGGAGGTGAGACCTAGAAATGCCCAGACTTGTTTGACCGTAGTTGGTACAGGGAAGTTCTTTATTATTTTAATTTTTTTCTTGTCTGCTGAAATCCCATTCTTGCTTATTACATGACCTAAAAACTTAATTTCTTTACAAAAGAAAGAACATTTTTCTGAATTCAATTTTAGGTTTGCTTTTTCGATTTTTTTAAAAACTTTTCAAAGGTGTAACAGATGATTATCGAACGTTCTAGAACAAATAGTGATATCATCTAGATATACGACCAGAAATTTGCCGATATACGGTTCTAACACATGATTCATCAGCCGCTGGAAAGTCGATGGGCATTACACAAACCGAATCCATAACATTAAATGCGTATGTGCCAAACATTGTTATAAATGCAGTTTTTTTTTGTCCTCTTCTCTAACTACAACTTGCCAATATCCGCTCGCGAGGTCAAGACTGGAAAACCGCTGTGCACCCTCAAATTCTGATAGAATTTTGTAAATATTAGGTAAGGGGTACACCTCTTTTTCTGTGACCGTATTTAGTTTACAGTAATCTATACATATTTGTTTCTTCCTATTTTTCTTTGGTACAAGAACTACTGGCGAAGTCCATGGGCTTTTTAGTTTGAAGATAATTCCTTGTTCTTTCATAGCAAAGATTTCTTTTTGCAGAAATTCTTGCTCATCACGAGCCAATGTGTATGGACGCTAACTAATGGGTTTTGCATTACCTGTATCAATTTCATGACATACTAATTTGGTCTGTCCTAGGCTGACAGTTTGTCTGTCTTTGCTAATTTTTTGTGCAAAATTATGGACATTTTCATTTAACAGGTTTTCAACTTGTTCTAATTGTTCCCATTCTAGTTCTTTATTCGTATTAAACAAAATTTTATTTTCCTCATAAGATTTAACTAAGTATGCCACGGGATTCTCTTCCGACTATGGGTTGTAGAACAAATCTTCATCCTCGGAAGGTAGGGTATCAGATAAGAAGACTTTTTGGATTTCTTTATCATTTTCTAGTTCATCGATCCAGTCTTCCTCGTCAGTAAATTCCTCCAGCTCTTGTAGTAAGTCTCTCTTGCTAACATGGGTAGCATTAACTGTTACCTGCTTACCTAATATTTAACATTTAGGGTATTTTTATCAAAATCCAACCTTGCACGTGACTTATCGAACCAATCGGTACCAAGCAACAAAGCAACAGAGTTTCTTCCTGTGATTTGATTACTTGAAGGTCAATCAGTATAATGAGGTCCTATAGGGTAATTTTTATACCACTAACCAGTGTTGTCATAGGACACAGACATGGACGGTGGACAGTCCGGGACGGGACATCCGTGACATGTCCGCCCAGAATTTTTTTGTCCCGAACATTTTGCGACTCAACACGTAATCATCTACCAATAAAATTCGTATAATTCCGCAATTTGATTGGTTTTATCCGCGGACATTTATCATGTTGGGACATTATTGCGGACATGTCCTGGACGTCCCGTCCTGAACTGTCAGTGTTCCTGAAAAATCGGCAGGACAATGTCCGTGTACAATACTGCCACTAACAATTTCAAGGGCCCTTACTCTATTTTCGTTTGCCATAATTACTGTGGTTCTGGAAGGCATATCGACCTCTAGTCCTAACTTTTTCATCAATTTTCTAGTTACAAGGCTTACTGCGGCGCCCGAATCTAAAACAGCTACTACCTGCGAACCTCGGATGCACACGTGACAATGCATGGCATACATTTTTTGTGGGATTTCAACTTTTACAAGGTTAGCTTCCATACTAGGAGTCTTTTTTCTTCTCAATGCTTTAGCTAAGTGGCGTCTCTGGTTAGGATATTGTAGCAATTGACCATATGGGTGTTACATATTAAAACAGCCCATTTTTACTTTTATTTTATTTTGAGATAATTGAGTTTAATCATTTGTTTTGATTTTCGGACTGATCCAGGATTATCAAATTTCACGATTTTGATTGGTTAAAGGCAACAGATGACTATCGGGTAATCTCGTGATGTGTTGGCACTTAGCAGTCTCATGTAATTTTTCTTTTACATTATCTTGATTTTTTATTATGCAAATCGACTTTCATTTATAATTAAAAAATGTCAATCTTATTACAATTTATATAAATTTGATAAAAACTCATTTTTCAAAAAATTGTAAAAATGAGCTGTTTTAATATATAACACCCCATATGTGGCTTGCGCCCTCATATTCAACAGATCTTCTGATATGTTATACGGCAGTAGTTGATCAATTTCTGATGGAAGTCATCTTTTTAAAATTCTTTTCAGTTTGGGATCAACAAATTCTTCTACTTCCATATGCACTTCTTCTTCTGGTTCTTTTACTTCGGCCTTTCTTCACAAGGCTTTTTCCTTACGTGACTCACTTTGCTTTTGTCTTCCTCTTGCTCCCTTCCGGTCGGTGGTATATGGTTGTGGCCGGATAGCATATACTTCGTCCTCTTCACTACTTTCTACCATGACTAAATTAATATTTTTACTTTGTTCTTTACCTTTATTATTTGAATTTTTAAATATTTTATAAGTCTTTTCTACTATATCTGATTTTTCTGACATGCAATTTCTTGCAATATGTCCCGGTTCTCCGCACTTGTAACAACTAAAATCCTTTGATTTACTACTAGGTTTCGACGTTGTCGCCTGGAGTGGATTTTTCTCTGTTTGGGCTACTAATGCAGATGCGATAGTGGCATAATTTATGCTCATTTGCTGCATTTGTTTCATAAGCTGTTCAATTTCTTTCTTGTAATTTCTATTTGTAGTAGGCCAATTGGGCACTGCATTATTAGTGAAATCTATCTCTTGTTCATAGATCTGGGCAAATTTGAGCATGCTTTCTAAGTCAGCTAGATTATGTAAGAGGAGAACAGGTAAAACCTCTGGGCTTAGCCCTTTCTTAAAATAGTATAAGATTTGTTCATCTGCTAACTTCATTTCTAGTTGCAATCGTTTAACCAACCTATTGAATTTGCTATAATAGGTATCAATGGGCCCACCGATCTGTTGTTTTAAATTATCTAGTTCTCTTAGCCATTGATTCTGCCATCGAATTGTACAGAAACGTTTCTTAAAGTCTTTAACTATGTTATCACAATTAGCTTGATCATAATTGGTAATGGTAGCTTTCTTAAAGAACACTTCTTGCTATTCATCTGTGTTATCTTGTAGAAAGACAGGAAGAACGTTTATCCTTTTCTTATAATTCCAGTTATTAGCAGCAGCGGCTTTCTCAAATTTTTCTAACCATGCGAGGGGATCTTGAGATCTGTCACCATAGAACAGGTCTACTCTTAGAATCATGGAATCTTTAGTATGATCTTTAAGATAGTTCAAAATATCATTATTTGAGGTAACCATTGTAGAAGTTGATAAATGAAGACTAGAAATGTAAACAGCTGGGTCTATCCTAAAACACTGAGTTTGTGCTGCGACGAGAGTAATAAACTTTACTAAATTGAAAAGATTTTCTAGAGAATGTTGAAATTTAATACTAAAAATTAATCGAACTACTATATTACAACACTGTGTCGATTGGACTTGTTGGTATTCGTTTTCCAACTCCTCAAAATGCTGATATGTCCTTCCTGTATACGAATGAACCGAGCAAATAGTGGAGAATCAAGATGAAAACTGTCCAAACGTAGAGGATGTCTTTGTAGATAAGGGATAACAAAAATTACAAAAAACTTTCTTCACGTTCATGTGTGATAAATGATGGTCGATTTGATCTGTTTGCCTTTGTAAGTTGTAACTCATACAACAATTAATAATCTAGGTTGAGCTGTATCTCACAGTCACCACCAAAATGTCACGCCTGAAATTAACCTCTTTAAATAATTCAGGGAACTAATCGTTTATTCTCTATAAACTATATCTAAGTGATTTGTTATAGGTTAGTATGCGTAATTTATATGACTTAACAAGAGGATTTATAAGGCTTTGTTCAAAAGAGTCACAACTAAATGTATATGAAAATACGATTAATTGCAAGATAAATGTTTAATTTAACGTATATGAAGACACAGTTATATTTTATTAAGATAATAAAACTAATCTAATACAATCTTTCTATCTAAGGATTGGAGAGTTCGAATCTATCTATATATTCCAAGGGAAACTATCGAAGTCTGAGTTAAGATGAAGGTGAAAATGAAGGCCTTATATACATGATTCGGGGAAAGTATTCTTCTAATACTTTATTAACATTCGTGACTTTAATGCTATCAATTAATTAATCGCTAAATTAAATACATTGAATAAACCATTCGCTAGGCATATCGGCATGCCGATATATGATATTGCATTTAACGATATATTACATAGATTATCTAATCTAAATAATCAGGGGCATGCAGATCAATAAATTAGCGGACCTGTGGGTCCATATATCATATTACTTTTCTAGATCTTTTTATATATTAATGCATAGATCTTTGAAATTACCTACTTTTGGTCACGTGGATCATATGATTATGTTGCAGCATAAAATCTAATGTTACACCATTATGGGACACTTAGCTGTAAGGTTACGCACTATAGTAGTACAGCAGCCATAGGAGGACATTTTATTTAATTGGTTATTTGTTGGAGATCTACTCGTGATCATTAACCAATTAAATCGATCAAAATTTTTGGCGTCAAACCTCTCTTTTTATTTATTAAAGCTATACCAGTATGATCATGTTTCTTGTATAATATGAAATGTGTATAGGGATGGTTTCCTTCAACTTTTTTGATGTCGCTTATCCAGATTTTTGCAAAAACCTTTTTTAGTAGGAGTAATGATTTTCATTTATTCGTTTTTGGAAAGAGTTAAAATTTTTACATACCAAATATGTAATATATATATATATCACTGTTATGATATAAGGCTAGCATCACTGATTATAATATGTTAACGATGTTAATTTAAATTTTTATATACCATATATATATAATATAATTTCATATGCAAATCACTCATTATGATGCAAACTGGCGTCACTGATTATTTTATTTAAATACCAGTACGATCACGTTTCTTGTGTAATGTGAAATGTAGGCAGGATGGTTTCTGATCAACTTTTTTGATGTTTGCTATGCTGATTTTTGAGGGTTATGGTCAGTGTTTGAAATTGGGTTGCGGAGTCTGCGGATTGCAACAAATTTTAAATTTCTGCAACCAAAATCTGAAGTGCATATGCGAATTCTGCACATAAATTTGCAAATTTTACTTATAAATTTCAATTAAATGCTTATGCGCGCAACTAAATTTTTATAAATTTTTATAATCCAATAATAATTTTTTTTAATTTAGTTGCAGCCCGTAACTAATTTAAAAATTGAATTTCAGACACTGGTTATGGTGATTCTAATGACACGGATGACAACACGTGCATATTAATGTATATTGAACGATGGTATAGGAAATATATACCAGTACGATTACATGAAATGTGGAGGGATAGTTCCGTTCAACTTTTTGTTGCACTATATTTTTTCTATTTTGGAAGTTACTATGTTCATTGTATTTTTTCCTATTTAGTAGGTATTGAAAAATATCATATGTTATATGTAATTGCTTCATTGTGCATATGTGTGAAGAAATTGTCATTGTGGGAAAATTACATTACTCCTATACGTGTGTATGTGCATGATATATACTGGTTCTTCTGTAATATGAAATGCGAAAAGATGGTTTACGTTCAACTTTTTTGATGTTTGCTATGCTGATTTTTCAAGAATCCTTTTTTTTAAGGTGGGGCAATGGTTTTCATTTTTCCAATTCATAGAGGGGTTATAGTGATTCTGATGGCACAGGATGACACACGTGCATGTGTAAACGATAGTGTGGGAAATATATTCGTAATTGTGTGTAAATATGTTGTGATCAAGTGGATACTGATCTTATTATGTACTTGTCGAAAATCGATTGCTATCAGTTATAAAATATTTTGGCACTTTGCTATTTTTAATTGCTGTTTCCAAAAACTGTAAGACCGTGAAAATATTTAAAATAAGAACAATTATGACGATCTATTTATTTGCATGTTTATGTCGTAATAAATTCGTTATAATTTGTAATTGATCTATCACTATGAATTAATTTTTTTTAAAAAAAAATTGACTTTCATTTGTTACGCACACTTTGTATTCGAGATTTAAAAGATCGACTTTCATTCATTATGTGCACTTTGTATTTTGAAAAATTAGATTGAGATATGGACAATGTTAATATATTGTGTATCGCCGGAATGGTAAGGTTTATAGTAGTAAATCATGATAGAAGCTATAATAATTTCAACGCGAACTAACTTCGCCCCAACTACATATTGTGTTATTAAAATAACAAGCAAGTATTGTATGAGAACTTTTTATAGTAATTCTTGATAGAAGCCACAATAATTCGTTGTTAACTCAAGCTTTACACATATTATATGCCAAGTAATTTTGTAAAAAATTTTTTTTAGTAATTCACAATAGAAATTGTGATAATTCTAATACATGCTAATTCACCTTTTCACTATTATCGACATAAACTACAATGGCTCATCCATAATTACATGCTGCATGTTGCGAGAATGGTGAGTATTGGGTATAAGTTAAAAACTACTAGCAACACTACTATATAATTAAACCAATGTCTTTTAATAGTGCAAGGCTCTTGAACCTTGAATTGGTAGGCATGGTTGATTTGGTCCAGGTTTGAAGTTCTTTTAGAGTCTTACTTATGTCCAATTGAAAATGAAAAAAATTGCCCAATTTGACATAGTTACTTGCAATCCCTAAAGATAAGTATTTTTTGTAAATAGTTTTTCAGTTTGTTCAAAATTCGCTCTATTTAATAATTCTTCTTTATTTTAGTTGCAAGGGTTGAAAAGCTCTAATGTAATCATTAATATTATTATCAATCATCACATGATCAAGAACGATACAGGTGATTAATCTAACAATGGAATGGATTAAATTGTTTGATAAATTAGGTAATCAAGATTAATCGATAATAGCACGGACATTGCGCAAAGAGTGGCATGTAATATTACGCCATATGAAATAGCACGTTCAGATAGTACGTATTTGTACATTACACATGTGTTGGCTTGTAATGAGTGTTAACTCATTTTGTAGAGAGCAAAAGATCAGTAAAGGGTGTTTTTTTTTTAAAAAAGGAGTGATATCTCATGATTTCACTAATGAAGTTTCCTGTGTGTCTTAACAAAATAAATTGCTTACAAAATTTTGCTTCATATGCAGTTAGTTTATTTGTCTTATATTGATTATTTAAGAAAATTTATGTTTTAGTTAATCCACATCGTTATCGCAGTGGCATGTGAATTTATGTTTATTACCTGTGCCAAATCCTGTGCCGATTTGACTAGTAAACTGCTGCAAACCCTGAGCCATTTACGGTCCAATTGGCACGAGCACAAGGTCCCGCACAATCCACCAAATCTGAACCAACTCGGGCTATACCCATACAAATCCGGGCCTTGACCCATGCCTATCTAATTCCATCCCGTGTTTATACGGTACATTTTTCTTATAGGACACCTTATTTACATTAACCAATGAAATTGTCCACATTTTTTAATTTTTATATGTTCGTTTCATATATTCGTTTTATTTTACCCCCCTCTCACCACAAGAGTCCTGGAAAAGTAATGTTAACCAAAAATCAATTTCAAACGTCCTAAGGTGAGAGAGCATAAATGTTAACTGATTTAACTCTATTAATTACTAAAAGATAAGTTTCTAAGATTTACTCAAATAAAGTCTTTTTAGCAATATACTAGCTTACTTCCTTATTTTCTTTAGTAAAATTGAAAGAAACTTCTCTACTTGTTGTCTCTCTTTATAGAAATCAAATTCTTTATTTATTGGCTTTTTTTTAAATTTTATTGTATAAGTCTTATATTATTAAAACTTCGCCTTTAATCTTTACTTACTTTAAATTCTTTATTAGACAGATTCGTATTTTATTAAAATTCTTTTTTTGGGCAGATTACATGTTATTAAGTTTTTGCTTTTTTTAAATTCTAATTATACCAAATCATAAGTTATTTTGTTTTACTTCCTTTATATAATTTTCACCGAGCGAGATTATGTTATTGAATTTTCGCTTTTTTTTAAAAATTTCTAAGCGTAATTATATTTTTACTTTTAGATTAGGTTTAGTCTTTTTTTTAAAAAAAATATTCTTGTGATCTTTTTACTTTATTAGGTTTATGCCTAAACTTTGATTTAGTTGTTTGATATTTTGCACTAAAGAATTTATAATTTAAATCATAAATTGATTTTTTTTAATTACGCTGTTATATAATCGTGTATTAAGATTTCATGACAGTAATATTAATATTGACTTTTTATTGAGGTGAAGGTGACACACGGGTTGTTACGTCAGACCCATACCATAATATAGTTATTATATTGGATTGTGTAAATAAAAATTTGCGTGAATTAACCTGTGTCACATGGCCTTCAGCTATATGACCCTTGTTAATTTAGTTATTTTCTACAACCCATACAATTACTATAACATACATTACTCCCCACAATTAACCTCACCCTCATAACTAAATGCTAAAAGAAGAAATACACACAACAAAAAAAAATTAAAAACAAATCCAAAAAAAAACATACAAAAAGTACAAAAGCTGATCGTACTGGTCCTGCGCCGCATCACGCGCTGTGCAGCTACTCTAATTATTTTTTTTCTGTGTTACTCTCAATATTAAGTGGCACACCAGCTAAATAGCGTATATTCGTTACACCTAATCCTGATTTTTAATTGGCTAATTGATGTCAGAAGATCATGTGACCAGAAATTGTTCAAGCATTGATTCTTTAATTTTTGATATATTATCAAAATTGAACGTTAAGGTCTACAATAAAGAGAACAAACATTGAAAAATATATCATGTGCGAAAACTTGTATTAAAGATATCTAGTCCGCTTATCATTTATTCAAAGAAACAAATATAACAATAAAAAAATGCAAAAATTGTATAGCTACCAGATCCGTATGGTATGGTATGGTGTGGATTTTATCAAAGTGTACCATACTGTTCTGCTAATTTATATATTTAATATAATAGCAGATTAATATGGTACGGTTTAATAAAATTGCATCCATACTGATCTTTATAATCCCCAACCGATCAGCTTACCCATACCATACTGATATTCTGTAATACAGAAAAAACCTACTTAATCAAACGTTAGAAAGATTTTATAATATTTGGATTTTAACTAATTTTGTATGGGCATATTAGTATAAAATTGCTTAGACCATGCGCATGGTGCCCATCTTAGGTATGATAATTCTGGTCATCCTTACCATACTGATCTATTGTATAGTATGGGGAATTACAGCAGATCAATATGGTTCCGGTATGGCACAGGATAAGATTATATAGATAACCAAGTGGGGTGTAAAATACCCTTATTCCGTACCATATAATTCTGTTACAGTGTTATTGTTACATTTAATATTAAAATAGATCAGTCAGTATGTTATAGGGGTGTAAAATACCTATTTAAAATCCTACCATACTGTCATTACATATTAAGGTTTGGTTTTTAGAATTGGTATTTTTATACTAATACTAGACCGTCAGCTCACCCATACCATACTGATATTCTGTAATTCCGAAAAAATCTACTTAATCAAACATTAGAAAGATTTTATAATATTTGGATTTTAACTAATTTTGTATGGGCATATTAGTATAAAATTGCTTAGACCATCATGCATGCATCTAATATCAATACAGAAGAAAAAGTATGAAATACTATATTTATCAGATCCTTGTTAAGAATACAACTTCACAATTGTGTATCAATTAGGAGAACTGCGTTCTACAAATTTCAAAGATATATTGTTTAGTAAATCCCAGTAAATATGATAATGTATGTGCCTGTATATATTGGAATACTGTCAATCAAAAGATAAGTGTGATGAATTTAACCATTATTGGGATTTTCAAATGATAAAATGAAGGCTTTTTATAGATTTCAAAGTTTTTTTTTCTTATAAAAGGATATCAAGTATCAATAGCATATTTCATGAAAAGGCATCTGAATTAAAAAGAAAAAAAAAATCATCCCAAAATTCCTACCTACTTCGCACAGAAATCATGAAGAATTGTATTTTCGCATACATTTTATTTGCTCTTCTTCTTGCAGTAAATACAGCTTCCTTTCAACTTAACAAAAGAGATATTACCTTTGGTCCTTGTGATACTGGATATCCTATTGACTTACTTAATGTAAAAATCACTGACCCTCCAGAACCTGACTATGAATCATTTGATGTATCTGGAAACTTGACTAAAAATGATATCATCAAAAACCAAACACTTCTTATAATTGTGTATGAAGACAATCACGGAATCATATTAGGATCTGATCTTTACGTTCAAATTTTTAACGATCAACCAAGGCTGGAACCCCATTTAATATATCTGCATCTGATGTTCCCACTTCTGAATTGCCTTATTCATATTTTCTTATAGTTTGTGTTGCATATTCAGATTACAAGCTTTTTGCTTGTGCAGTAGCTACTGTTGGTGAAAATTCTGAAAAATCTAAAACTTTTGATATTTATAAAATAATTTGATTTCTTTTAGTATTCCTTTATTTAATATCTTATTTAAGCAGTCTCATTTTTAATATTAAAAAAAAAATCTTATTTATTCTTTTAATATTTTTTATACATTTTTTTTAAAAAAATTTTTTATATCATTTTTTTTTAAAAAAGAGACTTAGTTCTTTATTAATAAATTTGATCATTTTTTAAAAATAAATTAATAAAATTGCGATTATTTTTTTTATGTTTGTTATGCAAATTAAAGCATAACTAGTATCACCTGGTGTAATATTGCCTGCATTATATATTTAATGGATTTAAATAAGAACATTATCTGAATATATCGTTGTTTATTATATTTATTTAATAGGTTATGTGAATCAGTTGCGCTTTAAACTTATAATAATTATTATACAAATTATAGAATTATGCCTGTGACACCAGGCCTAACTATGCAAGTTGTAGAAACTATTTCAGCTCAGCTGATAGTATTTGGCACTAATTTTTAATATGAGATTGCTGCAATATTTTAGAGCCTTCATATCAAAACTCAATATTCGTCAAAAAACGAAACAGTATCTATAGCATGTATAAGTCTAACTATTTCAAAACTTACTGTTATAGAATAGGTTTTAATTTTGGTAGAAATTAGTTTGAAAATTAGAACTTAATAAGGAAATTTTGTAATAACTGTATTTAGTAATAGTGATATGCGAAATTGATGTGCAATGACACTCAATGACGCTTAGCGACGCTTAACGACGCTTAGCGATGCTTAATGACGCTTAGCGATGCTTAACGACGCTTAGTGACGCTTAATGACGCTTAGCGACACTTAATGACGCTTAGCGATGCTTAGCTCAATAGATATATAAACCCACCTTATTTCCCTTAGTTTTAGACAGATCCAGACATTGTATTTTATCTTTACCTTTATATTATTTATCCTCCTCTCTTATTATTAATAAACTCTTGGGATTTCTAAGGAACAGACACCTTGGAATAGCCCTCTTGTTAAATTAATAAACTGTGTATTATCTCTTGTTGTTTTATACCGAACTGCCTCAGAGAAGTGTGTAGTTTCTTACAGACATAAAAGAAACTATACTTCCCTCTTGCACACCGCTTCACGCCCAAAGTAAGGGATCTCAGGAGCCGTGTGATTGTTACTCTATCGGAATTAAAGAAGGCTTCCGGTACTGTAACATTTGGTGCCTTCTGGCGGAAACCTATTTAAATTATTGAATATTATTAAAGAATTTGGAAATCTTATTATTACTTTTGGCAGAAATTTAATTTTTTTTTTTGGCTGTTACTAACCCTCTTGCTGTTGATTGCACTCTTATTATTCTCTTACAACTTACTTGGAATTTTCTTTTTGTTGGATACTAACTATTTACTATATTTAGGAGATTAAAATTTTGTTAACAACTTACTACTAACCTTTTATTTTGGAGGTATTTTATTATTCTTTTATTAGTTTCCTTAAGACTTGGGAACTGCCTTTTCTATATGAATAGAGCGTATGAACTATACTTAGAACAAATTGAAGTACACGAAACAAGTCATCCTTCCTCACTTGCGGTAGACGTTTTGCAAGCCTACCATCCTGATTTATCCTGTACTATCTGTTACCCTGTTGCTAATTTATACCGTCCCTTTCGCCGATTCTGGGGAACGTATCGAGACAATTATTTTGCTACCCAATACTCACAAAAGACAAACGACTCTTACTGTATTTTAGTTGCTGCTACTGATTATAATACTGCTAGAGCTGCTGCTCGAGATATTGTTTTTAGTTGCCGCTATAACAACGACCTATTAGACCCAAAAGAAGTTATTGCTGGTCTACTCCTTGCACATACCCCCTATACTCTTGCACCTACCTTACCTCTTAATTTTGAAGCTACTCTACTTGACCTTCATATTGAGAACCTCTTACCTTCTACATCTGCTTCAACTCGACCAAGAACTGAAAACCTTCTATTCAATTTTCAAAATCAACTAGGAAGAACTGAATTAAATTTTGACGTTTCTCCACCCAGATCTATATTCACCTTAGGACCTGAACAATTAGCTGATACTGGTGTTGGTTCTTCCACTAATACTAATATACCAATCCCTCCAAGCCTTGCACTTCCTTCTTCACCTATCTCAGAAATTCCATATCCTTATACTCGAGAAACTACTCCTCACCCACGAAATCGCCTCTTTCGCTATTTACAACAAACCTTTTCTCCTGCTCGCACAACTGTTCCTCCATCTCCTCTTGTAACTGAATATTACCCAACTGTTAATTTAGATATAAATGTTACCTCACGCCATACACCTCTATTACTTAATACTCCTCCTCTTAACGACCAAAATTTAATTGACCCTCTCGACCATTATATTCAAAACCAAGACTCTACTATTGTTAGAGCTGACTCTCCTCCACAATTCGAGGAAATAAATTTACAACCTCTTGTTGAAGAATTAAACCCTATCTTACCTCCTAAACAGTGTGTCTGTGGAAATTGTGGTTCTCCTGACCACCTCTTTGCAAATTGTTCTACCAACCAATGTAATCGATGCCAGGAATTTGGCCACATCGCTGTTAAATGCCCTAAACAAGCCCCAAGACGTACCACCTGCCCTACTTGTCATGACTCCAACCACCTATATAGGAACTGCCCCAATAATGTCTGCAGAGAATGCAGTACATTAGGACATATTGAAGCCTATGTCCTCTTGCCACTTGGAAAAGACAAAATTTGGTTTACCAGTGTGGATGTACTCTTGATCAAGTTGATAGTAATCGCCTATCTAATTATATCACTTGCCGTACCCACCATTTTTGTCAATTTAGAGTTCCTAACAGACCTGAAGTCCTTAGACTACTTGAAGAGAAACTTGTTTGCCCTGGATGCTATTCTGACTTTCACTGTGCTCTAGACTGAGAAGACCCTAGGAGTATCCATTTCTTCACCCAAGGTGAAGGACGTGGAATGCTTGTTAATTGCAAAGTATGTAATAAAGCAGATACAAGACCTAGAATGTGTCAATTAGACAGTCTTCGGGAAGAATTATGGTTTTGTGAATTAGAACACCTTTACGCATACAAGGCTAGCCAGGATATCCAGTATAATCCTAATTATAACCTCTGGACTCGAATCAAACGTTATACTGAATCAACAAAGAATGCCGGACACCAATATGAAATGAACCAGACCAGAATTTACCGACTTGCGAAGATTCTCTTGGATGAAAATGACCAGACCATTGCCCAGGCCCTAGAACCTCTAACCTCTGACCGCATAACTCAACCCTGGAGCTATGAGGAAATGCAACTTATATTGCAAGCTGAATCAGACTTACTATCAGAAAATGATATTGACCCGCTACAAGCAATTTTAGATGAATCCTTCGACACTAGCCACCCAGACTATGACCAGAAGTATGCCCTCGCTGTACTTCGAAGAAACTTTACAGTTCCTGTTGACCTCTGTCAGGAATGTTTACATGTTAAACACCAAGAGGAATTGAATGCAAATCAAGGGTATTGTGATGATTGCAAACTTCCAGACCCAGAAATTTACTCTCCACCTGCTGAAGAAACAGTTAAGGAAATCGATGATGGTTCACAGTTTTATCAGCTTCAACAACAAGTACAACAACAGGATCAATTGATAAAACAATTACAAGCAAGAATTGAAACCTTGGAAACTACCAATGCTGCTTTATTATGCTTTTTCCAAGAAGAAGCCCAAAATGCCCACCATCGAGCTAATGCCTTGGATACACTTTGTCAAAATTTTTAGAGAATCCTAGGCAGGATCATAAACTACCTGTCGACCCAGACCAGAACCTTATACCCAAATTTGTAAATATTATTACTCTTGAACATGAAGAATATACCCTATCGACCCAGACTTCTTTAAATATTGGACCACTTAATAAAGAACAAGGCCTAGCTTTTCGGAAATTATTAGAAGAATTTGCAGACCTCTTTGCAAATGATATAACTGAGCTAGGACGAACCAACTTGGTTACTCACCGAATCTATACTGAGGATGTACACCCTATTCGTTCCCGGCCTTATTCTGTACCTCCTAATGAACAAGAATTTATACAAGAAGAAATCCAAAGAATGTTAGAACATAAACTCATTCAACCCTCTGATAGCCCTTGGACCTCACCTGTTGTTCTAGTACGAAAGAAAAATGGCAAATTACGATTCTGTGTAGACTACAGAAAAGTAAATGCTGTTACCAAAAAGGATGCTTACCCTCTGCCTCGTATTGATGAAATGCTTAATGCCCTTACAGGATGCTCTTGGTTCTCTACTCTCGATCTTGCGAGTGGATATTGGCAAGTTGCCATGGACCCCCGTGACAAAGAGAAAACTGCCTTTACTACACGATACGGAATTTATGAATTTAATGTAATGCCTTTTGGTCTTTGCAATGCTCCTGCAACTTTTCAAAGGCTGATGGATCGTGTATATAAAGGAATTGCATGGAAATTTGTAGTTGTGTACTTAGACGATACAATTGTTTATTCGAGAACATTTGATGAACATTTAACCCATTTAAAAAGAGTATTTAATAGAATTAAACAAGCAGGACTCAGACTTAATATAGAAAAGTGTACTTTCTGGATGCACCAACTACCATTTCTTGGACACTTAATCTCTGCTAACGGTATCGCCCCTGACCCTCAAAAAGTAGAAGCTGTCCAACGGATTCAACCTCCTAAAAACCTTACAGCCCTTCGATCTTTCCTTGGACTTGCGGGATACTATCGCCAATTTATTCAAAACTTTTCATCAATCGCTCGCCCTTTGAATTCTCTTCTACAAAAGAATGAACCCTATCACTGGCAAGACAAACAACAAAAAGCTTTTGAAGAATTAAAATCTAGACTCATTACTGCTCCTATATTAGCCTACCCCAATTTTAAAGAGACATTTATACTTGCTACCGATGCTTCTTATAATGGCTTTGGTGCCACACTAAGCCAACTAGATAGGAATGGAAAAGAACACCCGATTGCCTATGCTAGTAAAAGTTTGCGAAAAGAAGAAATGAATTATGCAGCAACTGAACTTGAATGTGCTGCAGTTGTATGGGCCATAGAACATTTTCACAAATATTTAGGCGCTACAAAATTCATCTTAGTTACAGACCACTCAGCATTGAAATGGTTACGTACTGCTGAACCCAAAGGAAGAATTGGAAGATGGATCTTGAAGCTCCAACCATACAATTTTGGAATTATTCATAAACCAGGCCGAATTCATTCGAATGTTGATGCCCTCTCTCGGTTACCGACTCAGACCATTGTACCTAATAAATTATATGAATCTTGACCAATATCATAATCTTTACCACTATTTGGACACAGACCAATTTCCAGATGGATTTACTGACCAAGAACAAAAACGACTAATGACCCAGGCTAAATACTTTGAAGTTAGACATCACCTTCTCTATAAAAAGAATAAAAGGAACCCAGACAGGCCACTTAGAGTTATAAAATGGACAGAAGTTGAACCAGTATTATATATGATGCATAAGCACCCCACTGCTGGACATTTGGGAACTGACGCTATGTATTATAAAATATCTGACCGCTATTATTGGGATCAAATGTATAGAGATATACAAGAATATGTGAAGACTTGTGAGGAATGCCAAAGAAGACAAAAAGGTCATAGGAAAGAACCTTTACACCCTATACAAATAGGAAGAGCTTTCGAACGTGTTGGAATTGACCTTGTAGGCCCTTTGCCTATAACTAAACAAAACAATCGATATATTATTGTCGCTACCGAATACCTGACACGATGGCCAGAAGCTCGTGCTGTTCCAGATGCTAGTGCTAATACACTCGCTCAGTTTATCTTTGAAGAGATAATCTGTAGACATGGAACTCCAAAAATTATCTTATCAGACCAAGGTCGCAATTTTATTAGCGAAACTATTAGAATTCTCTGCGAGAAATTTCTTATCAAGCACAAATTCTCTTCTCCCTACCACCCTCAGACAAATGGGATGGTGGAAAGATTTAATAGAACATTGTGTGAATCACTTGCAAAAGTGAAAGGAGATGATGATTGGGATTTGTATATACCTGCTGTTCTCTTAGCATATAGAACAAAAAGACATGCTACCACAGGATATACCCCCTTTCAACTTATATATGGGAGATATGCTATCTTACCAATCGAAGCACTTTTCCCAGTAGAACCTATAGAAATTGATGATGAAATAGACTTACAAGGAAGTATTCTCCAACGTGCTTATGATTTAATAGAGAAATTACCAAACTACCAGAATCAGGCAAGACAAAATACTGAACGATCACAGCAAAAACAAAAAGTCCGTTTTGATGCCAATATTCGAACAGAGACATTTGAAATTGGTGATAAAGTGTGGATACAAAGAAAGGAACTAGAAGCCTCTCGCTCAGCCAAATTTGAAGATAAAAGATTTGGACCTTTTCTTATCCATGAGAAATTAGACAATGGTGCTTATAAATTACGGACAATAGAAGGAAAAATTTTACAAAAATACTATAATAGTGATCGTCTTGCTAAATATCACGAGCCACAAACTTGGGAACCAGTAGTTGTTATTGATTCCCCTAGAAATTTCTAGAAGAAATTTGATCTACAAGGGGATGAAACACACAATTTAATTCGTAAAACCTCAAAATGTATTTATACAACTACCCCTTTTGGAATTTTCCCAAAAATGACTACCCCTACATTGCAACCTCAAACCTTGTTAGCCCTCCAATACCTTTTTCAGACATGGAAACAAGATAATGCCGCCCAAAATTATGCATTGTGGATTACATCACAATGTGTATGGTTATGTGATAATAATGATACCACTCAGACTATTGACCTTACTAATGTAATTACTTCTTTTCTTGAGCCAGACTCAAATAATTTTCTGAACACTCTAGAAGACACAGAGCAATTAGAAATTAATTTACCAGAAGTAAATGACACAGAAGAAATAAACCCGAACTTGGAACTAGAAGATATACAAGAAGAAGCGTTAACAGTTCCAATTACTAATCAAGAAGAAGTCACTCCTGCCCCATTACCTGAAAAATTAAGCAGGATTATACAAGATATTATCCAACCTTGTGGACCTCTAACTCAGACCTCTACCCCTCCATATACTGGAATAACGTATCAAGAGAAATTACAGAAAATTCTCAAACGAATTAAAACTCGAACTAGAAACAGACAAGACCAGACTAAGCTGCTCGAAGCTTATTATTATCTTGGTAACCTTATAGACAAGTACCCTGATGCTCATGAAGATATTCAATCAATAATTGAGAAGACTCAAGGAGAAAGAAGAGCCCGAGACACATGGAAGTGTGCCAGACGGATGAAATTGCTTTTCTCTAATCGACCTCTAGAAAATATCTCTCGAACAACCTATATTACTTATACAATGATTACGAGGTTAACTGATGCCGAACTTTCTCAAGTCCTTCCCCAAATTAGAACTCACGGAGTTCGTTCTTAAAGGGGAGAGTAATGTTATAGAATAGGTTTTAATTTTGGTAGAAATTAGTTTGAAAATTAGAACTTAATAAGGAAATTTTGTAATAACTGTATTTAGTAATAGTGATATGCGAAATTGATGTGCAATGACACTCAATGACGCTTAGCGACGCTTAACGACGCTTAGCGACGCTTAATGACGCTTAGCGACGCTTAATGACGCTTAGTGACGCTTAATGACGCTTAGTGACGCTTAACGACGCTTAGCGACGCTTAGCTCAATAGATATATAAACCCACCTTATTTCCCTTAGTTTTAGAGAGATCCAGACATTGTATTTTATCTTTACCTTTATATTATTTATCCTCCTCTCTTATTATTAATAAACTCTTGGGATTTCTAAGGAACAGACACCTTGGAATAGCCCTCTTGTTCAATTAATAAACTGTGTATTATCTCTTGTTGTTTTATACCGAACTGCTTCAGAGAAGTGTGTAGTTTCTTACAGACATAAAAGAAACTATACTTCCCTCTTGCACACTGCTTCACGCCCAAAGTAAGGGATCTCAGGAGCCGTGTGATTGTTACTCTATCGGAATTAAAGAAGGCTTCCAGTACTGTAACATTACTTTAAATTTCATATTCCTGCTCCTGGTTTGCGCAACTGCATTGCGCAGTTATTATATATGTACGCACGTACGTTCTTATGTGATCACTACACAGGTGACTACATAACACTAATAGCAAGATGATTTTGTGATACCAAGAAGATAATCACAAGTATGATATTATGTATGAGGTATGATAATGATCGATAAATTTATATCATTTCACGAAAAGCATTCACATTACACAACACACAGTATTTATTTGGGCTATGACAGCAGATAATTAAGCCGGAGATGGTTTTATTGAAATTTGGCCGAATCATAATTGAGAAGCGAGACATCCCACAGGAAGTCGGCGTAGGATTGAAGCCGGTGGGGTTATTCCCTTCCTGTTGAAGCAAGCAGGTTGTAAGTGAAGAAATGTGTGTGAAGAAATGTTACGTGAAGAAATGATAGAATCATGTGTCTTCATCTTGGAGCGAGTTGGGCAGGTCACGCAAATTTAATTTCAAGTCCCAATTCTTATACTTACTTGATACCTCTAATTCTTTTTTCCACCATGCCATTGTATGTGCTAACCTTTATTTGTCATTGATCTTCCCACGCCGTCCCCTGATTATCAGATGCAATATTCTTACCTGTAATGGTGTTTTTGAGGCGAAGGGTCGTGTGGCTGTTCTACTTTTCGATCACATGATATCTGATCATTTTGCGGAAATACTATGTTGAATCTTCTGATTGATAAATAGCATGACGGACGGACATTTCTGTTTTAATATAATAGATAAGGCCACGCAAAGTTGATTTTTCGTTTTGAATTACTTGCTGTCCTATTTTTCAATTTTTTCAAATTTTTTTTTTAGTTCCCAATTGTGCCAATTGTTCGATTTTTGACTATTTTTTCCTGCTATTTTCATCCGGTGTCACCTGATGGAAACCTTAATTTCCCGTAATTGTCTGATAAGACTAACAGAAAAAACCAGCCCAATTTTTTGATTCCTTGTTGTGCAAAATGAAAAATTAATCTCATATAACCTTAAATGTGAGTATTATTCTATTTGCAGTACATTAAAAAGAAAAAAACTGTCTGTCTGTCCTGAATTTTGAAATCCATGTAATGCAAAACGAAAAACAACTTTGCGTGGCAAAATTAGAATAACATAGAAGGCAAATATAGAATTAAATTTGACTAGTATTACTGTAGTTAAACGATAGGCTATGTAATAAGTATAGATGCATACATTTAATGACGTATAATTTCACAGTTGAAGATAGGGTGGCAATCAATTAATCGACAATCACTTCACTGACATAACATTTCACTGACAATTATTCACCGACACATTCATTTTACCGACAGCTTATTTCACCGAAGCTCATTGCACCGACAAAGTAATTCTGGTCATTGTCGTTAGGGTCAGGGTAGAATTAGGTAGAATTAGGGCTAAGGTTAGTGTGCTTTTTGAAAAAAACTTGTCGGTGAAATGAACTTCAGTGAAACAAACTGTTGGTAAAATGAACTTGTCGGTGAGTATTTGCGGTAAAATGTTATGTCAGTGAAGTGATTGTTGGCAAAATAATACGGACTCGTTGAGATGCCATCACATATAACGACGTAGTTAGGAAACAACTATCATTTGTCATAACCTATTTAAATAGTTATGTTAATACATAACAAGGTAGGTCATAACTAGTGATACCTGGCGAAATGGCGAAACCTAACGAAACCATAAGTTTCGTCAAGTTTCATCATCCCTATAAGAAAAGTGGTGCAGGTGGTGGTACGGGTTGGTGTCAGGAATGCTCGAAATGGCACAGATCTTGTGGCATATGCAGGAACGTTTTACAGAATGGCACGTAAAATTGGCACGGACATTGCGGCAAAGGGTGGCACATAATATCACGTCATATGAAATGGCACGTTGAGAAGGGGCGAACTTGACCCTACCAATATCTATATCAGCTATACACTAATAACACTAACTAAATCAACTCAATCCCGCACTCAAGACTTCTAAACCTTGAACTGGCAAGCAGAAAGGGGCGTGGTTGATTTGGTCCGGGTCTCAAGGTTCGGAGAGTCTTGGTACGGCGGAATAAACTTGTACTGAATTACTAGGGTCGAATAGAGTCTCTCGAATATGGGTCACGGGATTAATACTTCAATACGTATCGGGAAAGTATCGGTTTATAATATTGACAGTTTATTTATTTATATCGGGGGGGTTAACTAACTTATAACACTTCTACTCTAATTTCGAAGGTTATTACTATACAACATTGGCTTGAGTTCTGAGCTCAAAAGCTGTCTTGCTCTAAAGACAAGAGACATCGTATTTATACTTTTATATTACTGTGCTAATCCTACTTTTATACAGTTTTCCGCCACTGAACTTAGTGCATAAATGCGCGAAAGCGAATAAATGTAATTTAGTGAATAAATGCAACAAAGTGAATAAAGGCATGAAAGTGAATTTCGCGAATAAGTACATAGGCATTTACCGATAAGGAAACAATTTACTATAGTGCTATATATGGGGCTATGTATATCGGGCGAAGTAAAGAATAAAAGAGAAAGACAAAAAAGGAAAGAAAAGAAAATAGAAACATATCAACAAAGAAAAGAAACTAGTTCTATCACGGGCGCAGGGAACCCTTCACAACGTTCAGATGACACATATGTGTACGTTACACATGTGTTGGCTCGTAATATGTGTTGGCTCGTTTCGTGGAGAGCGAATGATCAGTAAAGGTTTTTTTAAAAAAACAGAGCGATATCTTATGACTTCATTAATGAAGCTTCCCTGTGTGTCTTAACAAAAAAAATTCCTTGCAAAATTTTGCTTCATATGCAGTTAGCTTGTTCAATTACTTATGTTTTAATAGTTAATCCACATCGTTATCGCGGTGGCACGTGAATTTACGTTCATTACCCGTGCCAAATCCCGTGCTGATTCAACTAGTAAACTGCTGCAAAACCCGTGCCATTTACGGTCCAATTGGCATGGGCACACAGTCCCTCACGGTCACTAGATCCGAACAAACTCGGTCCATACCCATACAAATCCGAACCTTGACCCGTGCCTATCCGATTCCATCCCGTGCCTATACGGTACATTTTTCGTATAGGGCATTGACGAAACTCAGGTTTCGTCATTTCGCCAGGAATCCCTAGTCATAACAACTGCCATTTGTCGTAACCTTATTTCAGAAGTTATGTCAATATAGAAAGTTATGGCATTGTGAAGGTATAAAAGCTAAGACATACGGCAATACAAAAAGTTAAGGATTTATGGAAGTTATAGATGCAGACATTTGAAGATGTATAATTGCGTCTAATTACTATGTCATCAAAAGTGTTATGTTGACGTAGAACGCAATAATTGATTTTTTTTATAGATTAGTTGCGGCAATATATAGGAGGAAATCAATAGAATAGGACAAATTTATCTAATAAATTTGTTCCATTTCTATTGACTCCCCCCACATAATGACGTAGGGCACAGTAGTTAATATTTTTTATAATTAGCTACATCAAAATAAAAAGTTACTCGAGATAAAATATGCACCATTTTTTTTTCCATCACTTAATTACATCAATCAATAATATGTCATTATACTTTATTACTTTCGGCGCTTATGATATTAATTTCGAATTTAGGCATTGACCTTTAATTGCTAGATTTAAGCATTGCCGCATGCCAAAATTCAAGTAGAAATTATGTCGCAATAATTTCTGCGGCATGTATAATCCGGACATCCGGATTAACATCCGGATCCTAACACTAATTATTGTCGCGGATCATAATGAAATCGGATTAAAATGAAATATGAGTTCTATTTAATCCTCTAAAACCAACTTATACTTCTTTAATATAAACGCTACTCTAGAACTTACCTCTAACCTTAACCTCTAATCCTAAAAAATGTGCTCCAAAAATTTAATTTTTCGATGGCTTATCAATTTATTTTTACTATACATATTCATTTTAATCTGATTTCATTTTAATCCGTCACATTTATTCACAAACACATGCCTAATTTCGTGAAAACTAAATCTTGTCTAAGTAATAATAAATTAGAAATACAGCACTTAAACAAAATGACGTGAGTGATGCATGTATTACATCAACGTACGTGTGTAAATGCGAAGAATCAGTGATTGTACTCTGTCAAAAAAACGTTACTTGGTTAACCGACGAGTGAATCCATAAGTTAAGACAGTTATACCCAAGTATAAAATTTTACCTGTTGCAACCGAGTAAGCTATTTAAATGAGAGCAAATTTAACAGATAGATTAATATTTCGCTTCGTCTTATAATATGCACATTGAATTTCTGTGAATCCCTCAACTTTTTTTTACAATCTGATTAGTTAATTTACTAATATTTGAGATATTATTGGTTAACAATCACAGTAACTATACTGGAATCATCCACATGTTTGAGAGGCCACACCTGTCAGTGGCCTGTAAAAATTTTTTGTGTTAAATGAAAGCTTTATTTGTGTTTTTGCAAAAATTTGTATTAATTTGTAATAATAAATTAACTTTAGGCCACGCAAAGTTAATTTTTCGTTTTGCATAACCTTGTGTTTCAAATTTCCAGTCGGATTTTTTTTTCTTAAAAAAAAAAAAAAGCAACTTTCGTGGCCTAAATTAATTCATAAAGTTAATTCTTTTCTCGTTTGCATCAGAAATTTTGTTTTTTTTTATCTGACCTATCGGGTAATTCTGCAAAATCAAGGTCGTCATCGGGTGACACCAGAGAAAAAAATTAAATTGCAAAATGGAATAATTGGCACAATAGGAATTTTTTTTTTAAAAAAAAAATTTTTTTGAAAAAATTGGGTCGGCGGGTTATGCAAAACGAAAAATTAACTTTGCGTGGCCTTATATTAATTTGCATTTTTTTTAATCAAAACAAAACAAATAGCGGTCGGGTTAAGATTAGGGTTATAGTTCGGTAAATTCATTAGTTAGAAGATTCTCCTAACCCAAAATTCGCAAGGAATTTTTTTGGTTAAGAAAAAGTGTAGTTTCATAATCAATATTTTAAGTTAAAAGCGATTTTTTAAAATAAGTAATTTCGCTTCGATTTCACGTTACACCTGGTCCTGTATCCGATTGGTCGATCAAGGATGATGAGGCATCGACTCCAAAAGAAAAAAAGACTAAACTATATAAAAAATTTCGGGTCGGCGGGTCGGGTCGGGTTAATTATTAACCCGAACCCGACCCGAAATTTTCGGGTCAAAATTTTCTAACCCGACCCGAAATTTCGGGTCGTGTTTCGGGTTGACCCGACCCGATTCGGAGCACTAGTTGCAAATAATGCATCCTGTGCGTTATTTCAGTACGCGCAGATGCATTATTTTGAAATAAAGTGTCAATATTTAAACCTAATTTTCATACATCAAATTTGCTATATAAATATGCATTATTCCAATGTGCACGTGCGCGTTTTTTGAACCAAACATAATCGTAAAGCCAGATACTTTATATAGTTTTGTTTATTTAATAAAATTAAGGTAAAGATTAAATAGAGGTTAGGGTTAGGACATGTTTTATCAGTAAAATTGCCTTCCCGACATTTTTATTTAATGCTCCAAGACAGGTTTGGACACTCGCTTCTTGTGTTTTTTGACATTCTTCGCTTTTTTTCTTTGTTTTTGTCTCGTTGGGCTGTTCTATGAAGATCAAAAAATTTACGATCTGATTGGATATCAGTCACGTGAAGGTACCTGGCAGCATTTTTAAAGAGAAGCGATTTTCGAAATAACGCTCATGAAAATTATTTCGCACTTACGGTATTCAAATTACAGTCAAACCTCTCTAAATGCACCCTTTAGGACATAGTAAAAATTTTAAAAATGAGCATTTAGAGAGGTCAAAAGCTATAATTGTTATATTACTTGGCTCATGACCAAGCAGAGGCGTTCATTTAGAGGGTTTTCGTATAGAATGCATTTAAAGGATCGTATTTAAGAGGTCTGACTGTACACTAATTTATAAACATTAATATATTCCTTCTGTTGTTCAATGAATGAAGAATCAAAAGAACATTAAGTTTATATGAAGAATGCAATTAACCAAACACAGATTATACTATATACTGGTAACTCAGATGTGAAAGTCCGGACCGGTCCCGATTTAATTCTAGAAGCAGAGCCTTAATTTGGAAAAAAAAACTCATGACCAATCTTTGAATCGGATAGTAAGCCAGGATTTTTTATAATTCTCCATTTTATGATCTAATTCCAAATTATTACTTCTTCCATTTGTAAATAATCTCGTCTAATAAGTAAGACTAGCGGTTTCTTGAACTGTGAAGAATTCTTCAGAATCAAAATCTTGCTTGAGTACTTTACCATAATATCATTACACCAGTTTTGTAAATTTTGAGGCTTATTACTCTGAAAACTCTCTTGATAAATACAATTAAAATGTAAACGAAGTCAATGAGCGTGAAGTTCTTGGCCAATTCATCAAAAACAAAAAACACATAAGCAATTAGCATGAGCTCAAAAATAAATGATACAGCAGTACTAATAGATCTATCTTTGTATAAAATTTATGTATACTTTGGAGATCTTTTTATAACATAGTATAAATTATGAATCATTATATAGCATAAAGTATCTTACTTGATAATAAGCTCAAAATGATGGATAGAAATATGTTTTGAATGGTTTGATATTATTTTTACCGATATTCTCCAATTCATTGCGAAAATATAAAGATCAATATCCTAAAATTGAAGTGTGTGCTCAACATATTTTTGTGATTGGAAATTCACTAACATTAATGACTATATCAAAATCCTCTTTGTCGTCAAGAAGTCCAAGATAATTCTTTGAAAGGTTTCAAAATATTTTAGTGACATTTTAATCAAGTTTAAAATTTAATAATTAGGACATAAGTGTTTAAATAAAAAAACCAATTTTGATTTATTACGAAATATGTTAGTATAAACAGTGATTGGCTATCATCCTTGAAAAATTAGGATCGTACTTACATAAGCCAATGTAGTGAAAAGTTTCATTAGTGACAGTACGAGATATTTAAAAAAAATAGCAATTTACTCTTAAAAGAGTATCTAAGATATTATTATGTCGTTAGTTTTATTACTCGTTGCAAAATAGAGCGACCAATAATGTTTTAAATCCTATGAATTCTGAGTATTACCATTGTTAATACTTCGGTAATATATAGAACTTTGACAAATGACTTTGTGTACCTGTTTGTAAATATGCTAAATTTATAATATTAATTATAAAGATAGTAATTCATAATTAATTTCTAATCAATTATATATGAGTAAATAATTAGCTAGCAAGTCTGATACTAACTTATAAATTAAGCTTTAGCTGTTTACAGATATCAATGAATCATTTGGCACCATCGCCAAAGGGTATAAAATAAATAAATTTAACGGTTTATTTTTTTTATTATAAAATTAAAGTGTTTGTAATATGCAATAAAAATTTATCATTTTCAAAGATGATATAAAAATTAAAAATGTAGCTCTTCTAAAGATTTTATTTTTTGTATATTCTACAGTAGTTATTTGTAAAATTTCAGAAAGAATCTACATTTAATATTTAATATTAAACTAGTTAATAGTGTGAAAACACCATAATTAGCTATCCTATATAAAATAAACTTACATGTATCTTATCAAATTCTCCTATTATTCATCCAAAAATTTTAGTTTAATTCTAAAAATTATGTTGCTCTTAATTTATATAGGATTGCGATTTATGGCTGTCTCTTATAATAAGTGTAGTCAATTTTTAATTGTTTTTTTTTTAATTAAATTTTTTTGTGAATGCTCTTTTTTCGTAATATTTACATACTTGTTAAATAATTTTTAATAAATTTTTCTGCGAATGTTTTTGTAATAGTTACATACCTATTAAAATTTCATTAATAACTTTTTGCTATTTAATACTAATGTTTGGTGACTCTCATAAGTTTAGTAGCTTTTTATAAGTATTCGATTAAATAATCTTACAAGAATTGCACAAATAGAATTTCTCCTTGAGCTGCCGATAATAATGGGAATATTGAATCCAAAATTGAAGAACTTATAAGGCAATCCAAGTATTAAATATTTATTTTGTATGCATATGCTTAAGATTTATTATTTCCCTGTTGCATGTATTTAAAAGCGAACAAATAATTTTTATTCAAAGCAAAAAAAAATAAAAAAAAAAATGAACAAACAAAAATTGCTAAATATTTCAAATTGTTTTAATAAAGAGCTAACAATCCTATAAGATAAAATCATAAATTTTAACTAATTACAGTAATAATGTATATATTTAAAAATTTAAATTCATAGTTGCATCATTATTAGTTGTATTTAAAAAAATTTTTATGAATACAATAAATTTTGTTTCACAAAAGTAGGTTGGTGTAAATTTTGATTTCAATATTATCGCATAGTAATTTGTCTAAAAGTTTTATAGTTCAATGTTTTCGAAAATTAATGTTTTATGAGTTCATTGTATTCACGCAAGTAATTTTGCAAAATTTGACTTCAGAATTTTCGAAGTAATATGGAGAAATTTTAAATTTTATTTTCAAGAAAATAATTTGATGATTAAATTTTAGCAATATTTTGATTGTAGAAATAATGTACTCATTATTATTACTATTATTATATTATAGATTTTGTAGCAGTGTAATTTGATTCGTCATATAAGAAGTGGTGGGAATTAGGACTCTCGACACGAATGACTAAATTTATTATCTTAAGCACCAAACATTAATAAATACATAAATCTTACAGTTTATATGGATTATATGGCATAATAGTTTATCACATTAAGTCTTATGATCTGCACTAAGAATCGCTCTAGTCGTGTTCAATTTGTAACGATTGAAGAATGTCTTACGCAATTAATAATTGTGGTTTTTTCCTTGACTCATAAGCAGTGGTACCGAAAAATTAATTGCAATTAAAATTTATTGTACATAAACAATTACCGATTATGATAAAATTATCATAAGAAAATATTGAATTCTATTAATTGCAAAGTTTGCTTTAATTACTATGAACGCTGTTACTATACGTACTGTACATACATGTGGTAGAAAAGGGGGAAATCGACAAAACAAAAGATCTTCGGAAGATCATTTTTATGTTAAATCTTATAATAAACTATTAAGAAAATACAAACTTTAAAGAGCTATACTATAAAATTTTATTAATACAACTAGATGATACTGATCTTATTTTAAATTGATTTATGTAAAAAAATTTTTTTGAAAATTCGTCGATTTCCCCTTTTTTATTGCACTTAGCCCATGTAATTTAAGCTAATCATAAAGTAAATTGCTACGTATTGATGTTTTTTTTTAAATATATACATTGCATGTATTGTATCTTATATGTTTTTTTTTTTATCGATTACGATTTGTGATTATTAGAATATTGGCAAGTTTTATATGAGAATTTTTAATAGTAATACATGATAGTAACTAGGGATGTTATCCTGCTTGCCGAAACTCAGTTCGACCCTGCTTGGAACCGAACCCAATGGAACTCAAGTTTTTGTGGTCACATGATTTTTATTATTAAATCATGCTCCAAACGAGTTTAATAGAACAGTTTAGCAATATTAATTTAGACTATCATTATGACGAATAATAATTACTTTTTTTTAATAATTTAATGTGGCATGATATGTTGAATAAACAATAACTATCTTATGCACTAGTCGAAATATCAAAATTCGGCACTACAAGGTTCGTATACAAATTGGCATTAAAAGAGAGAAATCGATTAACATTCGGCTATAACTGAATGTTTAAAAAGCAAATTTGGTATAATATCCGTTTGTTTACCAATTTTTATAAATAAAAATTAGCAACAATCAGCAAAAATAGAAAAAATCGACAGCTGAATCTTATCGTTTTTATAAATTATATAAATCATATAATTTCGGCTATTTTAACAATTCGTATAAGTTTCATCAAATAAAACATATAATTCGCATATATCAAAGAAATTTTTAAATAAGATGGATATTGATATGATTTTATCGATGTGAACTTGAATGATTGCAATCGATTGTAAACAATATAAGGCAATGTAAATTAAAAAATCAGTGAAAATGGTTTAAAAATCGCATTATTAATTACTAAATTTAGATTAAATATATTTAATATTAAATTTATGATTTAAAGGAATTACGCTAAATATTCTCGAGAATTTTGGCTATCTGATATTTTATACTTGAATGGTATAAATCGACTAAAAATGTTATGTACCGGAATAATGCATTCACGACGAATCGGATAAAATTGAGTGTCCCAGAGTTCAACATTACATGTTTCGGCATCATCATTGCTGCTAAAATGAAATTGAGTTGCCGCTAAACTTATAGGCTTATACCATTTGATGTATGCCAATTTGTGTTCAATAAACCCATTCGGCAGATTTACTGAATGACTAATGAAATATTGGACTTGTCCGGGATACAAATCAATACTTCCATCTTGATTCACAAACCGGGCCAAAACAAACGAACTTTTTACATACCTAGAAGACATGTCAGAACCAAATATTTCCGATCCTATTCTGCATCTTCCATATTGGTCCGCCCGGTTAAAAACAATAAATGAGTCATCAAGATTGTCAGCAAAAGGTTTTCTAAAACTCAAATTTTCATAAGTCGCAGTATAATATTCTACTAGCAAGTCCAATAAATCGGCAGGAATTATTAACTTTTGCCGTTGAGGTGGTAATAACTCGCCAAGAAATCGTTCCGAACCAGTAATAACCGATTTTTGAATATTATACGTATAAAATAAAAACCTACGCATTTCATCAGAAGAAAACTGATTTGCATCCGAAAGTGACCCTACTTCTGATCGATTTGGCAACAATTCCAGTCCTTCCACTACAGATGCAGCTGTTAAGCTAACAATGCGACTATCATTCATTAGTCTTCACATTAATTCAGGTTCTATTTTTCGATTGCTATTCGGCAAAGACCCTAATATTCCATTCATCCTTTCGAATGAAAAACACCAAAAGGAATATAGTGGACCATAATCCTGTGCACATTCACATAAATGTAGCGAAAGATGTAGATTAGGAGTAATTTTTTCGGGCCCATATTTTCTTTCTTTAATTTTTATCAAATTGATTAACCTTTCATGAGCTTCATTTATTAGGTCGCGCTCCATTATTCTGGATACTAAGATCTGGCAAATTTTTACAAATTGTGTTAAAATTTGCCGATCATCATTCGAAAGGTGTTCCCAGAGAACAACAGTAGCATAAATTGTAAAAAAATTTCGCCACTGATTAACTGTAAAATTTGAAAATCCATCCCCACTGCTCACATTCCCAGGAATCCGGCCAATATCTGATGGAACTTGGATCCTATTCACCTTGAATTGAATTTGTGTAAGCATATTTTGGGTCAATATGCCTTTATCGATCCATATTCGCTTAACAATCCACTTAGCAATGCCCAAAAAAGGCAATGCATAGGATCAATGATAACATGACGAATAGGATTAAAATAATTTAGACGAAGTAATTCTGACCATCGAACTTTATTGTCTTTAACAAAACACTTTCTTTCAGCATCAGAACTACAATGTCTCCATTCAAGAGCCTTTTTCTGATGTACTGCTAAATCTTTTTGAACGAACCATTCATCCATATTTTGCATACCGTTGAAATTAAAATGTCTGTTAATATAATTAGCACTTTTCTCGTAACGATGACATGATACTAATGCCGATATATGCTCACATAACTTTTGAGCAGCTGGAATATCACATGAAATTAGTATTAAAGCAGCACAAATCGTTCTTCCTTCAGAAAACTCGGCTATTGAATTTAGTGCCACACCACGCCAAAGGGACTCTAATTCGTCAACAACTAGGAAAGATAATGGTTTATTTTATGCAAACTCACTTCATCCAGCTTAGGTAATATGCCTAAAACTAACATATTTTCACGCTTAAATTGAATGTCACATGGCAGATTCGCAATAGATGCATATAATACACCAGTACTATGCGATACACCATCGAATGGTTGAAACCAATCAAGGTTTACTATCAATCCCAAATGTTAATCTGCCTTTTCATTACAGAAAAATAGTGCCTAATCTTTGCTGAATTGTTCATCTTTAAAGGTTTTCCAAATTTCACCATCATAAATATCGCATAAAATATCATCGAAGCTTGAACGATTTACCCAATACCAAAGACTATTCTCAAAACCTGGACGCTGGTACATGTTATCCAATTGGTGTCTAATTGGGCTGTAAGGAAAAATTAACTCTGGTCGATTTACGATCTTTCCATCTAACAACTTAGATTGCGTTGACAAATTGATCCTGCAAATCTTGTTTTTTCTAATTTTCGAATTAGAAAATTCTATATGGGTACAACTCATAATCGACGCCTGGTTATTATGCTTAAACTTTATCACTTCTTCCTCCTTGTATAGTTTATGACATTTAGGACATGACACAAAACTAATAAATTCGTCAGACAATCCAAGTGCTTTGTTCACTTTATACTTGGATGTAGGAAAGTTGTTAAATTCAATACCACCAACTACAATTAGTACTAACTTCATAAACTTTAGAAGCGCTTCAATTGCACCTTCCGATATATTATACTGTATTTTGAAGTTCATGATCCATAAAAGTATCCATGTAAATCGATTGTCGTTATGTACATTTTTGGGTTCTCGTGGCATTTCAAAATTGGGGGCCGAATAGTCTTCGAAAACATTATCGCTATTATCAGAACTTTCATCAGATTCAGTGCTAGTTTCAGAAAAGTTGTCATCTTCGGTATACACATCGAGTGTTTCATCAAACTCATCTTCAACTGCCGAATTTGAACCAAACTCTTCACCTGCCGAATTTGAACCAAACTCTTCACCTGCCGAATGTTCGTAATCAACATTAAAAGACATAACCCTATTTAACGCCGGATTTCTGACTCTGGGCTTAAAAACATATTCGTTCACATCAGACACTGGAGTGTCAGTAACTTCTTCAATTTCTTCAATTTCTTCCATTAAATCTTGTGAAGAACTTGGACCACCCATTTCTTCTTGTTCTTGTGACGATAATGCCGAACTTTGTCTTTTTGGTGGTTGTTGTATCCTACTTTCATGAGCAACTTTCGTTCTATAATCGACAAGCGATCCATTGCACTTATCGCAATTACATATAACTTTTCTTCTTTGTTTTGTATTTTTTCGTGGTGGTTTTGATACACCTTCTTCATTTAATAAAGACGAAAGCGATCGTTTTCTTGATGACATTTTAATAATTAATAAAGATGGAATTTGCAAAAGACAATAGCTTTTTTCTAAACGAAAATTGATGATTTTTATAGATTTTTTCTAAACGAAAATTGATGATTTTTATACGATTCAATATTGATTATTTTTGTTCAGTATTATAAAATAACAATACAAAGAGCAACTATGTCAAAAATCAACCTTCAAAAAATACGAATAATACATGATTTGATTATTGCGATTTGTTTCAAATTGATAGATCACTGACAATCGCTTGAACAATCACCTGATTGTTGACCGATTGCTTCGCAATATTTTTTAGTAAACATAAATATAGTCAATGAAAATAACATATTTATATTGAATTTTTAGCAAAAAAATACACTTTACAATTTTTTACAATCATGCAATCAGATAACAATCAAGTATGCGATAAAAATTTGAACAAAAGTATATCATTTTGCAAAGCGTAATAATTAGTCCCTAATGACAAAACATATTAACAATATATTAAAATAATTTAGTTCTTATTTGCGAACAATACATAATTAAATCACTTGTTTCAGCAAATAAAAAAAAACTATTGTTTTCGGCATATTAAAAATTTAGCATTGTGTAATAAAAAATTTGACAACATTAGAACTATTACAGTATTATGCAGGATTAAATTAAATTTTGTTAATTGTTTAATTTTTTTATACGATTTGTCTAACTTTTGATTGTCTTGATTGTATAAGATTCGATCGATTGCATAAGATGAACTTAATTAATCATAGACCCGATCGATTACTACAGAATGTATAAAATCTGGTTTTTCTTGATACCACCTTAGAATTTCGAATGTCTATCCCATGATCATGAATTGATCACAAATATGATGATTGTATAATATCTCTACCATAAGTTTCAATTATGTCAAAGTTTTAAACAAAATTGCAAACAATACAGTTGCATACAAAATCAGAGATCGAAAGAAATCTATAAAAGTTAAGCCTTTTCTCTATGAATTTTTTTTTCTGCAACTTCAATTTTTTTTTCGTCACTAAACCAAACTCTTTTTTTTCGTTACTAAACCAAACTCTTTTTTTTCTTTTGAATACTTATAACCTACCTTTTTTCTTCTCAAATATTTCTTTCGATATATTTTTTTTCTCTACACTTCTCAAATATTTCCTCAATATTTTTTTTTTTTACAATGTCAAAACGACCAAACAAACAATGAAAACCTTTAAAATGCGATACATCCAAAAGTCAACAACAAGAACCTCTCGTTGTAATTGAACCTTTAACTGAAAATCCTTTACCTTCATTCGAAACTTTACCTTCATCCAAAACTTTACCTTCAACTAGACTTTGTTAAACTGGCACTTCTACAACTCAAAATTCTCCTGTTCGATCTGCACCTGTTCGATCTGCACCACATTCACCCATTCGATCTTTACCACATTCTCCCGTTCGATCTTCACCACTTGCTAGACCTTCAACACCTGCTTTCAGTCATCCAACTTCACCTGTTATTATCTCATCACCTGAATTAACTTCTGCTTTATCCAACTTAAAGCAAAGATATCCATCACTTCGATTACCCGAAAGCATGTACAAAGAAAAACAACAAAATATTCAACGACAAAAGTCATTTGAAGAGTTGGAAGCAGGTTTTATAATCAATTCAGTTATAAAAAATTTCGGCTGCTGTTTCCCAACATATATGTTGGGAAACGGCAGCCGAAAGTTGTAATAATTTTGATTATCTTTCTCATTTTTGTTTGTGTTTTTTTTTGTTAATCTTTTGTTTTTATTACCTATTTTTATAGAAAACGAAAGTTTGCGTAAAGAAATTGTAAAGTTAAAGCACAGAGTAGTCGTTTTGGAGGCTGAAAACAAACAAGCCAAAGAAGAAATCGTGGCCTAATCATTATCAATGAAAGTTTTGGCAAGGAATCGGACCTGCAATCCAAAACTGCAGGATCAATGATTTCAGAAAGCGAAAAAAGTGAAAGTGAAGGTGAATTATCTGATGGTAATAATGGTAAAAGTAGTTCCGAAATACAGCCATCCCAACTAAGTGCAAAAAAATCTTTGATCCGAAAGAAGCTCAGGTAAGTTTAATACAAATTTTTACAATTTTTAATTTTGTTTGCGATTTTTCAATTTTTTCTTATCTTTTATGATTAACTTTTTTTTTACGATTTTTTTCTTTTTAACAATTTGATTTTTTTATATTTATTTACGATTTTTAATTTATTTTACAATTTATATTTTTTCATTATTATGATATTCTTTAATATTTTATTCGATTTTTTTTTTATGATTTTTATTTATACTTTATTGTTTTTTTTACGAATTTTAAAATTTTACGATTCCATTTTACAATTATTTCCTTTTAATAATTTATTTTTATCTTTTGATTGATTTTTTTTTACGATTTTAACCTTATGATTTTTTTTTTTGCAAATTTTTAATATTTTTTATACGATTTCCCTTTTATAATTTTTTGCGAAAATTTTTTTTATGATTTTTTAATGTTTTTCTAACGATTTAATTTTTTTCCCGTTTTTTTCGATTTAATTATTTTTCTTTATTTTTAATAGGCTGAGATGAAAATTTTATTAAAAATGATCCCGCGCAAATATCAACTTAATATTGATAAAGTTTTTTTGAGCCCGAACAATAAACAAAATTCTTAACAAACTAATACCAGAATTAGAACGATTGTTGGCGCCGACTTTCACTCCTACCCGAAAAGAGATTTGGGATTGGTTAGGGGCTTTACAACGACACCAAAGGGGCCGGCATCTGAAAGTTGAGCAAGAAAAAATAGATGAAGACAATCGACGTCTTCATGCCATTAATAGGATAAATAAAGTATGAAAATTTTACGTTATTATTTTAAAAAAAAACCTGTTTTCAGATATTAATATTTATAACTTACTGAACTTAGCCTGCAGGCTAAGTTCAGTAAGTATAAATATTAAAATCCGAAACATGACTGTTTATATTATATTTATTTTTTATTTAATGCATTTATATATTTTTTGCTTACAGAAAAAAGCACGAAGAATTAAAGGCACACAATCGTTATATGAACGACAAGCAAAGTGAATAATTAAATATAAGCGAAAAGGGTTGATGAATTTACTTTCAAGGACCGAAATACACTCGCCAGAATAAAGTGAGACCGATGCTGAAGACAACAAGAAAAGAAATGCTAATGTGTATGATTATACGTAGTGTTCTGACGAGGTAAATTGATTTTGATCAGATTATTGCTAAATTTCAACAATCGTAGAAATCATAAATTTCAATTAATCATGCTAACTATTTTAATAATACTAATGATATTTTTATAGTTACGAAATTTGCTAAGAAAAACTTTGGATGAACAAGCAAAAAAGATCTTATCATCGCAACAAACGAGGAAACGATTTTATAACGATAATGCGTTCTTTTTAGATGTAGCTAGACCTGAAGATTTACCTGATTGGGCCTACGTTTCCGAAGAAGAAGAAGTTGCACATGATCGTATGAAAGAACAAAAAAGAAGAAAAATCGAAGAAGCATTAAAAAGCATAGAAGCAGAAAAAAGCAAAGCGGCAGAAAAAAGCAAAGCGGCAGAAAAAAGCAAAGCGGTGAAAAAAGCATAGAAGCAGAAAAAAACAAAGCGGCGGAAAAAAACAAAGCGGCGGAAAAAAGCAAAGCGACGAATAAAGGCACAGAAACCGATAAAAGCATGGAAACCGATAAAAGCACAGAAACTGATAAAGGCAAAGCAACGGAAAAAGGCAAAGCAGCGGAAAAAGGGAAAGCACCGGAAAAAGGGAAAGCACCGGAAAAAAGAAAAGAACCAGAAAAAAGAAAAGAACCGGAAGATGCCCCTGTGGAAAGACCAGTAAAAAGAGGCCGATTTTATAGTGGCGACTATGGTAAACAAGTTTTGTACTCAAGAAAACGAGAGTACAGAACCGGCGAAAGTGCAAGTATGGGTGAGATTCGTGGCGCACTTAAATACACTGCGGAATATACAAGCGAAGATTCAGACAATGAGTCTGTGGCATCTGTGGAAGAAGCACCTAAGGAATAATTTTTTTTGAAAATCATTTTTTTAAGTTTTTTGTTTTTTAATATATTTTATAATGATTTATATAGTAGTATCTTTTAACCCTGATTTCTAACGATTTTTATCGATTTTATGTTTAAATAACTATTTTTTATAACTATTTTAAAGATTTAAAACAAATGTATTGTGTTACTTTTAACATGGTTACAAAATTTTTTGTTTCGATTTTTATTGATTTTAATGTTTAAATAAACAATTGTTATGGCTATTTTTAATGATTTAAAATGAATATACTGTGCTACTTTTAATGATTTATTTACGAATGGTTACGAAAATTCTATTTCGATTTTTTATCGATTTTGATGTTTAAATAATCAAATGTTATGGCCATTTTAACGATTTAAAATGAATGTACTGTGCTACTTTTAACGATTTATTTATGAATGGTTACGAAAATTCTATTTTGATTCCAATTTACGATTTCATGCCGATTTTTAGAGTGGCAAATGATTGCCAAGTGGCAGCGATTGCCGCCAAACAGCAATCATTTGACTTATAATAAAGGCAATAAAAATCATTGTACATTCGGCTTGAAAACTTATAACATTCATCATAACAAGTGGCAATATTTCGACTAGTGATGACGAACAAAAATCAAATTTCTTTGCCTCTTTTTTTTTTTAATTTAATGTGTCGTGATATGGCGAATAAAAAATTACTATCTTATAACGAACAAAAATCAATTTTTCTTAGACTTTTTTTTTTAATTTAATATGAAGGAATAAAAAATTACTATCTTATGATGAACAAAAATCAATTTTCTTTGACTCTTTTTTTTTTTTT
>QKWP01000143.1:152347-214419 GCA_003550325.1 Gigaspora rosea | reverse complement strand
AAAAAAAAAAAAAAAAAAAAAAAAAAAAAAAAAAAAGACCCGAAGAATGGTCATACCTTTATTCGAAGTTAAGGCTCTAAGCGACGACAGTTCTAAAAAATAAATACAGTATTAAATTAAAAATAAAAAAAAACAAATAAATAAAAAAAAATTTTATTTATATGATCGTCAATCTTTAATGTGATTGGCCGATCATATAAAGGTCGCCATAAATGGATAGTGATACGAATTATGTCATTTAGTAGTATAAAGATAAAGATTTAATGTTAGCTTAACACGTCGTCACTATTAACACATCAAAATCGAAAACGTTTAAGCGGACGAATTTGTTTTAGGATGTAGATTACACCAAAATGACATAATACGTACGTGATCTGAGTTATCCAATCAAAAGAATAAATGCCTGATTACGTTATCATTTAGTAGTATTTTAGGTGCGTAGATCTGTAGATACATCAGAATGTCATAATGTACACATGTTCTGAGTTATCCAATCAAAAGACAAATTGCCGGATTACGGTTGTTAGGTGCGTAGATCTGTAGATACATCAGAATGTCATAATGTACACATGTTCTGAGTTATCCAATCAAAAGACAAATTGCCGGATTACGGTTGTCATTTAGTATTATAAGATTACTGAATTAATTATTGGTTGTATTTAGAAAAACTTTTTATGAATTCAATATTTCAAGAAAATAATTTGACGATTAAAATTTTATCAATATTTTGACTGCAATATTCATTATTTTTATTTATTATTATTATTGATTTTGTGATGGCATAATTTATTTCGTCAAATCATAAGTGGTGGAGAAATTAGAACTCTCGACATGAAAGACTAAATTTATTATCTTATCACCAAACATTAATAAATACATAAACCTTATTATATAGATTATATTGCATCAATAGTTTATCACATTAAATCTCATTATCTGCATTAAGAATCACTCTAGTCATGTTCAATTTTTAACGATTGAAGAATGACTTACACCAATTAATAATTGTGGGGTTTCCTTGACTCTTAAGGCTATTATCAAGGCAAAGATCCAAATCAAAAATGATGTATAACAGATCTATGGTAGAAATTGCAATACTAAGATTTCTAATTGACAAACAAATAGCGATTGAATTCTTGCTATTCGATATTCACGAATTAAGTATTCGAATTTTTGGATTTAATTAATTTTGTTCATTTCTTAAATTATTATTTAAAATGGCAAAAAAAAATTAATTGATTCATTATAAAAGGTGCTAACTTTCCATATTTGTAGTATATATTTTAGATTACATAGTTTGGTAAATATTTCATTAACAATTTTTTAATAATGCTACTAACTATGCGAATTAATTACTGTAATAATGTATACTTTTAGGATTGTCTTATTTGAATTATTTCATGAAAAAGATAATCTTAGAGTACCAGTCGAAAAATTGAAATAGTATGCAGATGCATCCGTGAGCTAGATTAAAATTATCACATCTTAAAGAAATCAGTAGACGTTAATTGTAATCGTCATAATTATTGCCATTTTTTATTTCACACGATTAGATCACGTTGACGCATGACCTGATTTATCCAATAAAATCGCGAATAAACAGCTAAGGCCACGCAAAGTTAATTTTTCGTTTTGCATAACCTGGTGTTTCAAAATTCCGGTCGGCGGGTCGGATATTTTTATTTTTATATATTTATTTTTTTTTTTTAAAAAAAAAAAATTAGCTTTGCGTGCAGGGATGACACGTCACTATGTCCAATAGTTCAATTTTTTTTTGGACATATGTCCATTTTCAATTGGACATATGTCCAAAAAAAACTTAAAACAAATTGGACATAGTGACATGCCATCCTAGTTTGCGTGCCCTAAATTAATTCATGTTCACATCTAAGGTCATGCAAAATTGATTCTTTGGTTTGCATAACATGTAATCAGAAAATTTTGTTGTTTTTTTTTATCGGACCTATCGGGTAATTCCGGAAAATTGAGGTTATCATCGGGTGACACCGGAGAAAAAATTAAACGGCAAAAATGGAATAATTTGCACAATAGGAATTTTTTTAAAAAAAGTTTTTTTTTTGGAAAAATTGGGTCGGCGGGTTATGCAAAACGTAAAATTAACTTTGCGTGGCCTAATCACTGTACGGCATTTTTTTCGATCAAAAATGTGCGTTATTTTAAGTATTGTTTTAATAACTAGATCAAGTGTTTAACCGTCAAGTAGTGCCAAAAATTAATGATGCCGATATGCGATTTCGATAATTCAAGGACTTACATGCGATTAACCATTTATTCATCCATTCTATTTATTAATTATAGGCAATTTTAGACTTCATCAATATCCAGTGCTGAATGGGCATCACGAGCGTGATCTGCGCGCGATGCGCAAGATAGAGATTAACAATATAAGGTTTCTTTAAATTTCCACAGAATGCAATTTCTATTTGGACTTTTTAAAATAGTACAGATTAATTAAATTATTCCTTTTAAAATGCGATGGGCCATATATGTGCAACTGTGAACTTTATATAGAATGTGGGGAAACCCCGCGCAAATCGGTTGCCGCTCAATTCCCCGAAAATCATTTCCTTGACCGACATCACATAGAGTTAAGGTTAGCATTTGATTTTTAGCAGATTATCAGCCTGCGTGATTTCGGGTAACTGGCCTATAAAGGAAATATTTCCGGGGAATCATTCTGTAACTTGTAAATCACGCGCGGATCCCACGAGTTGGTTAGGCTATTTAATCGAAATCACACAGGATGACAATTTAAAAACAATACATACCTGCAACTAACAAAATGCTATCCCTAACCCTATGTGATGTTGGGTAAACAACTATAAACAACCTATAAGAGAAATGACTGTCGAGAAACGAATGGTTACGATTCCGCGCGGCACCCATCACTACTATTTCGTACTAACATATAGGCTTTTATTGGTAACTTTAATATGTGATCGAAATATCAACATCGTTGAGTCCTTTTCTTTGAATTTTGTATATATAGCCTTCGTTTTGGCCTTTGTTTCAACTTTGGACTTAGACTTATTTATTATATATATCAAATTCTCGCTTTTGTTTTTTCTTATTATCTATTTAAATTATTGATGCAATTCACATTGCAAAATATATACGTATTATTAAGTGTTCTCTCCCGAATTAGATAGTAACAACGTATTGAGCCAATTGAATAGAACGTTGTCATAATCTAGAATAAAAACTTAACACCTTTTGAAAATACCTTATATATAAATAGACTAGTAGATTGCATATTGCTCTCTTTTTCATTTACAATGACAGATCAAAGGCCCATTATTCTTTGGTCCCACCCGAGATCTCTTTCTACGGTATTTGAACGACCATTTCTTCAACTTTCCCAAGAATTCCATGTTATCCATGAACCATTTACACCAATTTTTAGACATGTTTACGTGACCAAAAACTTTAAATTTTTTAATCAAATTCCATTACCTAAACCTTCTGATCCTATCACCGTTGCTCATCATTTCTCACCAACACTTAATGAAATTCTTACTCCTCATTACTATAATGAAGATAAAACACATACCTTAAGAGTGTTTGTAAAAGATCATGCATCAAGCTTTTTAGATGCATTAGAAGGAAATCCATTACGATCTAAGGAAATTCTTTCGAAATTTAAACATACATTTATAATTAGAAACCCAGAAAAATCTATAAAATCTTACTACAAAGCTGCAAATTCTACATATAAAACTTGGGATAAAGCCGGCACACCTAATTTTGAAAGATATGACTTTTTTTCCTCTAAAAAAATTTGGATTAAAGAATCAAGAACTCTTTATGATTTAATCAAGGATACAACTGGAGAGGAGATTGCAATAGTGGATGCTGATGATTTAATTCGAGAACCAGAGAAAATTTTGAGAAAATATTGTGAGATGGTCAATGTAGAGTTTAAGAAAGAAATGCTTGAATGGAAAGAAGAAAGGGTAAAAATATGGGATTTAAAATTGTCAGGTTCAGATTTAGATTATTTGTGGCATAAGTATGTTATGTTTATTATTTTTTATTTAATTTTTTTCCTTTCATATATTAACTATAAAACATATCATAAATAAAACAGAAATGCAATGCAAAGCACAGGTTTTGACAAAGAAACTAATAATTATGAGGAAATGGAATGTCCTCAACATGTTTATAACCTAATTGCTAAAAACAAACCTCATTACGAATACATGTTTCAACATAGAATTAAAATTTAGTATAATTTTATATGATGCATAGTATCACGGCTTTTATAAAAACCGTGACTGGAGTAGTAATGAAAACGCCATAAAAATTTTTCTTGATCAATCAAAATCATTAATATATGCTTAATCGAGTATTTATCGATCAAGCATATCTATATATAAAGGACAACATTCATCAGACCTGATTGATCTGAAACGGAGGGATAAATAAATCGCGGTAATGAAAAAGCATTTTGATCAGCTGCGTGGCCTTAATAAAAATAACTTTGGAGGTTACAGCATGGTTTTTAATAGTTAATGTAAAATTTATTTAATAACTAATTTATATTTACGTATAAAAAGAAGCCAAGAATTTATAAAATTTGTATAACTTTTTAAAATGAAAATCACAATATTCATGAATATTTATAACTTATATAAATCCACAGCTAATAAATATTATTTTATGCTCATTTTGATTTTTTCCTTGAAGTAATCCTATAGACTAAATTTTTTAATCATCAAGTAATTAATTTTTGATAAATATTGTAAGTTATACAAGGCCAAAAAAATGTTTATACAAATAAGTAACTAGAAATTGCTAGAAAAATCATGATTAGCCACGAATTACAGCAATGAACCATTTTCTAAAAAAAAATAATAATAATATAATTAAGGATTCAATATTTATTATTTATATAAAACTTTAAATAAAATTTTATTTAATTACCAGTAGATTAAAACTCATCAATCTTCTACTTCGGGGACGACTCCAATATTTTCCCAATTTAAACATTCTAGATATCTTTCATCTAATTCTCTAATTTCACAATTAGGACTAATTGCAATAGCAGTGATAGTTTTATTAATTCCTTGAAGAGATTTACGATCTGCTTCATCCGAAATATTTTTATTAAGTGTTTGATTCTTAATAAAATCACAAGATCGTTTGATTGAAAACTCTGAAATTTTATCAGGAATCATCTAATTATGATTGCAACAGTAAAATATTGTATAAATAAGGTATATAAAAAAGTTGTAAAAACACAAATTTCCTTGATTCAAATCAAAAAAAACTTACTCGTTGAAAACAGTGAAACAATTCATCATAAACTTCAAGGATGACTTCAGTAGGCTTTTTGAATCGTGAATTAGCAAAATTCATTGTAACATATTTAGGAACTTGGAATTTATTAGGATCAGAAGCTCTGAAACTAAATAAAATACTTGAATCTAGTAATCTTTCTCCACCACCTACTTGCTATATTTAAAAACGTATGATCAAAGCGGTTAACAAAAATTCAATATAAATAATATTTTTAATTTCAATTACTTACACATAAGATAGGTGGTAAATTTCCCAAACTTTCAGCCAACATTGGACTAACATAAGGAATGGCTAAAGCTTCATTTGCGCAATGTAGTCTAAATCTTGGAACTTTGGTAAAAGAAGGATGAGAGACCACTTTTGGTTTTTTTTGTTTAATTTTTTCTGCAAGTAATTTTGCCTGTTCATGAATTTCGTTTGACATTGTAACAACTGATTTAAACTTGGAAATGCCTAGGTCACCAGGTAGATAATCTGTTTTATCCATTTCAGGATCCCAAATTGATGGCATGCTATTTGTTAAATCTAACCATGCTGACTTTGAAATTTTTATTACCAAAAGAAAAAATATCAAATTATAATCTGAAGGAATTATTTAAATAAAACTTTGTAAATAATTAGAAAATTGATAGAGATACCCATAAAACAAGTCCTGAAGGCAATGGCAAATCAGCATCACGAAGGAATAATGCAGTTGCAACAGCCAGTCCACCACCAGCACTAGAACCTGAAAATATAATTTGCTTAGGATTAAATGGTTCAAATCCAGCTTCCGGTCCAGGATTTGTAAGATATAAATATGCTGCTAAAGCGTCACAAAGTTGGGCAGGAAATTGATGTTCTGGCGAAAGACGGTAATTAATTACTATAATATTTATATTACATGAAATAAAAAAAAAAAAAAAAGAAGGTTAAATATATCTTTGTTGAACTAAAAAATGTGAACTAATAAATGTAATGAAAAATATTAAATAATTTTACCAAAAACTGGGCATTCAGCAGTTTCAGCAATTTTACAAGTAAGACTACGACTCATTTCAGGTGATCCCATACAGTACCCTCCACCAAATAAATAAAGTACTACCCTTCTTGTATCCTTCATATCTTTGACCTTAATCCATTCTCCATATAATCCATTATTATCGAGACATTGCCATTTTTCATCAATAACGTCTTCATATACTTTTAATTTATCCACCAAGCATTCCTTGCTTTTGATCACATACTTTTCATCCAATTTAACCTCGTCAACAATGCAATAATCTGAAATTGTTGTAGGAATAAGATTCTTAAAGCTTCTCCTTGCCTCTTCTAATGGCATATCATCAAAAGCTTCAACATTCTTCTGGATTTGTTTTAGTGTTTCATAATATTGCTGAGACAACGAATATTGAGACATTTTGAAGTTTTATGTTCAATAAGTATGGTGGAGGAAACTAAAATCCTTGATCTTTTTATATTGAAAATATTGCCCCAGAAAATATTAAAATTTATTTCATTAGATAAGCAAAGTTCATAGTTTGCATTGGCAACCTACACGCGTCAAAACAAATATCTTATTATTGAAAATCTAATTATTGTTCTTATCAATGAGATATATATCTCTCATTAAGGATAGCCCAAATTTATTATCATTAGCGATTAATCAATGAATCAACGAATGTTTCAATGATTATACATATATTTTTTTTTTGATAATTTAAGGAAATAAATGTCAAATTTAGACAATTTTTTATAATAAATTTTGCCGAAATCGGACGTTATCTTTGCCTCCAATGAAAATTTAGTCTTTTTCAAAAAATTTTTTTACTAAATTCTGCAGTGATCCGCTCAAATTTAGACAATTTTTTGTAATAAACATTGCCGAAATCGGACGTTATCTTTGCCTCCAATGAAAATTTAATCTTTTTAAAAAAATTTTTTTACTAAATTCTGCAGTGATCAGCTTCTAGAAATTATTTTAGAAACAAATATTCATGCGCATGAAATGATGATGTTATGCAGGGACATGCCGAAATAGACTAGAATAATCCTAATCGGGAATACTATTGCCATAAGCTGACATCGTGAGAGAGTGCACATAAAGTCAGATAAGTAGAATTAATTAACTGCAAAATTTAGAATCGTAATGAAATAATACTAACGATGACTTCATTGTCAGAAGCAAAGAAAAGAAACGCATGTGACAGTCAGACCAGCAGCCATCTCCGCTGCAAATCTTACGTTTTTGATACTCCTGCACTTACTTTTTTGATACTCCTAAGTGTACCCCAAACTTTTTTGAGACATGGCGATTTTAAAAAAGTCACGTGACCGCCGCGATTAAAATCGACCAATGGAATTGCAGGTAAGATTCTAATAAAAGGCTTAAAGTTTTTTTTAATCGGAACTAAATTTTTTATTATGTCATTATTATTTGAATTTCTAATAAGAGTTGCAGAGATGAAAAATTACTATTCCAATAGTAGTAAACACATCAAAATTGGCTTAGAGATATGAGTAAAAAAATTTTCGTGAATTTTTAAAGTTTTTTTAAAAAAACTAAAAATTCACGAAAATTTTTTACTCATATCTCGTGATACACTAAGCCAATTCTGATGTGTTTACTACTATTGGAATGGTAATTTTCATCTCTGCAACTATTATTAGAAATTCAAATAATAATGACATAATAAAAAAATTCGATCCGATTAAAAAAAACTTTAAGCCTTTTATTAGAATCTTACCTGCAATTCCATTGGTCGATTTTAATCGTGGCGGTCACGTGACTTTTTAAAATAGCCATGTCTCAAAAAAGTAATAAAATTTTTGGGGTACATTTAGGAGTATCAAAAAAGTAAGTGCTGGAGTATCAAAAACATAAGATTTGCAGCTCGCACCAGTAGTGCTTGGATCCGGATATCCGGTTATCCGTTTTACTGTACCTGTATTAAAAAAGCTAAATCCGGATAACCGTCAGTTTTATTTGGCAGATAACTGGATAAACCCTACGGATAACCGGATAACCTTACGGTTAACCATTTAACCCTACGGATAACTATTTAACTTTACGGATATCCGGATAAACTGGATAACCGGTAAATAATACAAGTTTATGTGCATACAGTTTGTTATTTTATTGTCGCACACCATATTATATTTTATTTTAATCTGATTTTATTTATACGATTCATTTTAATCTGAATCGATCGTATCCGATTTCATTTTAACCTGGATTTCATTTTAATCGGTCGTATCCGATTTCATTTTAATCTGGATTTCATTTTAATCTGCCACAGTACACAGTACGACCGATTAAAATGAAATCCAGATTAAAATGAAATATATAGTATAAAAAAACGGCAAAAAAATAAAAATGGAATGTGTGCATTTTTAAGGTTAGGGGTTAAGGTTATTTTTTATATTTAATCTGATTTAATTATGATCTGCGATATCTGCAACAATAAATAAATTTCGATTTTATTATTAATTTAAGGGATTTATTTTATAGCACTATAGCACTACAGTGCTATAGTACTATTGATAAAATTTATTAAATTTTTTATAATTAAGTACGTCTACCCTTGTACTTAAACTAAAACACTATTTAAGTATAGATAAAGACCTCTAGCAGGCAAAAAGAAGCATGGGAAGACTTGTCCAGGTCTCAAAGTTCGGAGAGTCTTGTTGCGGCGAATTGGAAAGATAAGTATATCAAATTAATTTTTCTTATGGTTCTTGAGTTTGAGTATTTATTCTTTACTAATTCTCAATAGCTTTCTTTAGTGTAGCTTGTGGAATTCTAATACATCATTAAATCGGAAGTCTGGTTCTGATAGTCACGAGGAAGTTGAATGCGGAATGCGGCGCCGATCGAGTTTCTAACTAAAATTCCAACGGAAGAAGATGCCGTCGGAAATCGAATTACGGGGTCTAATACTGCAGAGTCATGGGGATCGATGATTAAACTTTTTTATTATAAATATCATAATAATAAAATTTAATTATGCTATAATTCAATTTAAATAATAATTTGTATTTCTTAAAATTAATTAAAATAAATACTCGATTTTAAATATGTACGTATTTTTTTAACTGAATTTTGTAACAAACCTATTGGTTTAAATAATGGTCTCGGTCATGGTCTTTTATTAACAGACCAAATTAGACTAGACAATAATATACTAATTTGGTAATTTCAATTTACCAATACTGATAATGTAGTTAAAAAAACCGCATTTTCTTATAAATAGAAGTATTAAAAAATCTTAATTGTTTTTTAAATTTTAAATAAAAAAAATACGTCATGATGTAGTAATTATAAAGCTGAATGAGAGATATTAAAGTTTTTATTGACATTATACTAAACTATTCAATATATAATTTTGTTGCCCTACCTATATTTATACCGAAACTAGCATTACGAATCTCTCATATTCATTGCAATATTCAAAACTCTTCTTTTTATCTTTCTTAAATACCGATATGATATTATTGATGCAGGTAAAAAAAAACTGATAAAATTTTTATTTCATTCTATTTTTTGCATCTGGAAATATACTTCCGGCAAGTTGCCAATTATTTTTTAAAAAAATTAGATACTCAAAGGTAGTAGATAAGAGTGATGTTCTCTTTACTGACATCGTATTTCCAGCATCACTAAATAATCTTTCACTTGCAGTTGACGTCACTGGAATCGCCAAATACTTTTGGGCCAATTTACTCAACAAAGGAAACCGTTTTTGGTTAGTGTGCCACCAGGCTAGTGGACATTGATCCCATGGAATTTCCTGAACTCCAAGATAATCTGAAACTTCTGATCGTGTGAATTTATTCTGAAACATTGAGGCTAATAAAGAATTCGAATTATCTTGAATATTGTTATTTTTCTCTATTCTATATAAGGTTCGTGATTCTTCATATTTATCTTTAAGCAATTCAAAAGCTTGATTTTTTAAAGATTCTGGCATAAAGGAAAGAGGTTTGCATCGAGGATCTAAAAGTGTTGCTAGCACAGCTTCGTTACTAGGCACATCCCAATAATGCGTCATAGCATCATATAGTGCTGATTTTATTTTTTCTTCAAGTTTTCTACAATTTTGTGGAACATTAATATTAATTCAACGCTTTGTACTTGATACATTATTTTCTTGTATTTCATCATTTTCATAATCGACATCATCTTCAAAACATCATCAGAAGAATTAAAATCTCGGAAAATGAAAGCCCTTGTTTTATTACCATTATTGCACTATGCATAAAACTGATAGTAGCATATTTGATGCCTCCTAGTAGTTCGGCTGCTTCAGCAAAAGGTTTTAGCACTGTAGTTAACAACGATATTAAATTCCACTCATCATTTGTCAAATTAATTTTTTCTAAATGGGTACCATCTTTACGAGCCTGTGGATCATTATTTAGTGTTAAATTGGTTATCATCATATGAATAATACTTCGAATTTGTATAAGCCGTTTCCAGGCAAGATAAGACGAATTCCATCGTGTAGGAACATCAGTGATAATTCGTAATTGATGATCATTATTTTCTAAATCCTAAAAATATAATCCCGATAAAATTTTATTAATTAAACAATTAAAAATTATTTAAATTATTTTATATAAAGAAAATGCAATGTACCTAATTTTTAATTTTAATAGAACCACTATTTTAAATTCCCACCTTAATTTTAATAAAATTTTAAATTTGATACTTACTACATTTTCTCGTCGCAAATTTTTTTGAGCATCGATTAACCTTTCTGTTTGTTTAGGTGTAGTGAAGAACAACATAAGCCTTTTTGCACGTGCTACAAGATGTTCAGCATCCAGTAATTCTTTTCCTATAGCAAGTTGCAAGATATGGGCTGTGCATGGAATTCGAATGACATTCTGCATACACTTTATTGCCTTAACAATATTACTTCCATTGTCAGTCATAATAGTAAAAACTTTATTTGTTAGTTCCCATTCATCGATAATAGAAGTTAATGCTTCTGCTATTAATTCTCCGGTATGCAGGTAAGGTAAATAACTAATTGTAAGGATCAATTTATTTAATTGAAAATTGTTATCAATAAACGAACATGTTACTCCAAGATACCCCATATGGTTATGTCCCGTCCACAAATCACAAGTTAAAGAGCAAGATAAAGCATGTGTATTAAGCATTTTTTAAGATTCTCCTTAGAACTTAAAAAAGCGTCAGTAAGTAATTTTCGACATTGTCTTTCGCAAGGCAACTGGTAATTAGGATCAAAATCAGCTATAAATTCAACAAAACCAAGACCTTCACATATACTAATAGGTAGTTGATCCTTAACTAACATGCTAACAAACTTTTAATCTCAAATTGTTTTTCGTTTAGGATCATTTGCTATGATTTGTTGAAATACTTGGTCAAAATTGATGAGTTTTTTGTTTATGCAATTTTTCTGTGATTGCATGTCTTGACACCAAATGTCCAATAAAATTGCTGGTTGAACTATTCATTGATTCCATTAAATGGCCACACAGTTTAGATCTAGATCCGTTAACTCCATTAATTTTAACCTTACAACTAACTATCCGTTTATATGGTTATACAGGTTTATATACTTGATAATAATTCCATATCCAGTTTTTACCAGGTATCGTGTTAATAGGTACAAGTTGAAGATCTTTAAGATTTGGTTTGGATGATTGATTTACACTAAAACTATTTTCAGATGGCATATCGCAAGCTACTTGAGTTGTATGATCATTGTCATATTCATTACTATCTTCAGTATATAATTATCGTTGTATTCATTATTATATTCAGTATTAGTTATATAATTATCATCATATTCATTAATATTTTCTTCATTTAGTAGTTCTGGTGAAGAAGCTATACTAACTCTACTTTCGTTAAATCGTCTTTTTCTTTCTTCTACTATCCTTTAGATTGTAACACAGGCAAATTTGCCTGCGTATTTTAAACTTTTTAATAAAATTTTAAATATTGATTTTAGCCATATCTTTTTTAAGTAAAAAATATTCTTTGAGTTTGTTTTAGTAACTTTGTTATAAATTTTTTTAAAATCATTAGAAAACTTTAATATAATAAATGTTTAAAGTTCTTGTATTGGCATTTTTACTATTAAAATTTTTCTTTAGATTTTTTCAAATTTTATATGTTCCCGTCTATAAAAAAAATCTTTACTTCTAATACAAGTCTTAATTTTTACAAGTAAATCATTAAAGTTGCAATAATGAATGTTGTTATCCTTTATATAAACTACAATATTGTCTTAAGAACTATAGTTCTAAAACTAAAACTAAATAAGATCGCAGAAAAATTGTAATAAAATTTTTTAAAAAAATTTTTTCTTAAAATTATCTATTTTCAGCTTATATGTAACTATAATTTATTTTCTTATAATATAAAAACTAATTTTGCAAAAAAGTAATCCTTATTTTCAAATATAATTGTACAAAGTTTTATTTAATTATTTTAGCATTTTAAAAAAGTAAATCAGAGCTAAAAAAGTGCAAAAACGCAGACAAATTTGCCTGTGTTCTACTACAATCTAAGGGATAGTTTTAGGAAATAGTTTGCTATAGGACCCCGGACATCTCCCATATAGGTTATAACTGGATTTTGGCCAATTTTAACCTAATTTGCTGAAAATGACAAAATCTATTTATTTAAATAACTTTTGATCCAGTAATCAGAATTGAATGATCTTTTTTTTTTGTTAGATGCGCCTTACTGAGAGCTTCATTTAAAAAAAAGTTCATTCAAATTGGACTACTGGATGCCAAGATAATTGCCAATAACTAATTTTTTGCTTTTTAAATTTTGGGGGTTTTTGCTGAAATGCGCAACGTATGACCTCTGTACTACATATCTGGGGCCCTTTTGCTATATTTTTTTATTTGATTGGTATTATCAGAAAGTTTTTTCGACCCAGATTCTGTATCACTTGAAGAATCTAAGTCAGGCACGTTTTTCTGTTCCATATATTCCATATTTTGCGATTCTTGTAAAACCGTTTTGTCACGTCTGATTAAAGATTAATGGGTTTATAAACCTGTAGTTATAAATTATCACATGTGATAAGCCACAAAATCAAACTAGCAAAAATAGCGAATAATTTTTAAATAAAAATAACTAGATTAGATTTGAAATTAGCTAGAAGAGATAATATTAATTAATAATACAATATTAAAAAATAATAAATGAATGTATTAAAAAAAAGTATTTGAAGGGGTTTTGAATCGGCTAAAGCTATTAATGTCTATGAATAAAAAAAATTATTAAAAAAAAAGTTGGAGCATTATTAAAATTTACGAATTTGCTATCTTACCTTAATAAAGTGATATGTAGTGATTTATCGTATATAGTACAGACACAATCCCTTAAAGCAGTGTTGTTAAAAGACCGGTCCAGTGAAGATTACTGGAACTGGAAGGGTTACTGGAACTAACTGGATGAAACTGGAAAATATATAGGTTCCAGTGATAAGTTGTCACTTGACCCTTCTAGTCACTTTTTTTTACCACTGGATGGAAGTTCCAGTGAGGTCCAGTGGGGTCCAGTGAGATCCAGTGAGATCCAGCAAGTCAAAAAAAAGTATTAAATTAAAAAAATTTTTATATCTATGTAAAATATAGTTTTGTTACATAAACTTGTCATGTAAAAATATTTTCAGTTTGACTAACACGAAGGAAGCTAATATGGGAAGTCTCACTATAATGAGGCGTTGAAAATGGTTTGGTCGTTCTGGATGGTAATGTTTGCGTTAAACCTACACGAGGTGGAAGAATTACTGATGACACTGGTCTGTTAGACGATAAAAGTTTTTTCATTATATTATAAAATAACGGATACGAGGTAAACAATTTGTAAAGTAGTCTTTATAGTTAAAAATTTTCATTAGACCAGTTTCTAGGTTCAGGTGGAATATCAGGATTTTGTGCAATTTCCCATTCAATAATATGCTTACTTCTTCTATTTGTAGCTCATCACGTTTAATAAACAATATTAACACATTTTTTTGAATCGATGTAAACTCTTCTGATTCAAAAATCTTTTCTGGGTGTTTTACTATAGTATTATTGCACCAATTTTAATTCTTGTAATTTATTATTTTGAAAGCTTTTTTGAAATACTTCAGAAAAATGCAATCGAAGTCATGAAGCATTTGTTTCAATCAAAAAAGTCAGGACGTTTGGCCAGTTTCTTGAATAAGAACTCACAGTAAAAACCATAAGGTTAAAAACAAACGAAGTATCAACATTTTCTAATGAAACTACACTACTGTATATACTTAATAATAATTTTTTTTAGATTAACCGTTTTAATGTTATTATCAGTGTTGGAAATCTGGTTTGAAATTTATGTTCTCATGAGAACATGTTTATTGAATTTAATGTTCTCAAAAATTTTTTTATGTTCTTAATTAGAAAAATTTTTTTTTCTTTTATACTTTCTTTCTCTTTCTCTCTTTCTTTCTCTTTTTCTCTTCTCTCTTTTTCTCTCACTTACTCACTCTTTTTCACTCTTCCTCACTTTTTTTTATTCTTTCTTACCCTTTCTTACTCTTATTTTTTTTCTCTCATTCTTTTTTTCACATACTTTTATACTTTAGGTTAATCTTTAATTTTTAATTCTAATTAATATATTTAAAAATTATTAATAAAAAATATAATTTATTTAACAAACTATATAAACAAAGCTAAGCTATTCATAATAATAAGAATATAACTTTATACTGTATATATATTTTTAAAAAATTAATATTTGAGGTTTTTTGTATATTGTTGGGGATGTTATTGGCTTGATTTAGCTTATATATTAAGTTATTAAATAAGCTATTAACATCTCTCAAATGTTTAAATAAACAATTAATATAATATACTATTCTTTTTTACTATAGTGAATTTATTGATTCAAAAATTTTTTGCTATAAAATTTTGGAAAGATTTAAGAACAAGTACCAAGTGATTATTACAAATTATCAACTTCAATTTTATCACTTAGTAATTTTTGTTAGTAAGCAATGTGATCTACATTACTAAAATACTTAGTAATGATATAAAATTTTGCTCCACGTGATCAGTACCAAATTCTTTTAAGTTTGTTTATATTAGGTTAGGGTCAGGGTAGATGCTCAGTTAGTATTTGGGTTTAGGTTTTAAAATCATTTAGTGAAAACTTTTTGTTAGTTCAAAAAGTGATTTCATATGCAAACTTTGAGAAATAAGCTTTTTTTAGCAAAAGAAATATTTTGAAATGTTTGTTTTGAATTTTCCTGATCATGCTATGTTATACCAAAAATTATGATCATTTATTGGTCAATAATTACTGATACTGGGCTAAATAATAAATCACATAAAATTACCTGATTTATTTACATTTTCTGTCCAATCAAATGAATCATGTGATAATATTAAGGTATAATTTGGATTATCACTAGGGTAAGGTGTTCCAAAATTTTAAAATATAACAGTAAAATTTAAAATCATAATAACTAAAAATTTGTTAAGTAATTTTCTTATAAAAATTATTATTATAGTGAGTTTAGTTCTCTAAAATTTATGATAATATATGTTTAAATAATAAGGGCTATAATGCACCAAACTAGAATTGGATAAACCAATAAACTTTATTATCTTAAATTTTTTATAATTCAAAAACAACTAAATTGTTCTCTATTTCAGCTAACTAACAATTAAATATTTATGAGCTTAATTATTTTAAAATGCTATATTAATAAAAATGATTTTTTATTATTTATATATTTACATAGAGAACATATTTTTCAAACTTAATGTTCTCAAAAAAAATTTAATAGAGAACATCTGAAATTTTGTAAATGTTCTCAGATTGAAAGTGATGTTCTCATGAGTACATGAGAACATAAGATTTCCAACACTGGTTATTATCCCTGTTAACTTTTTGTCAATTCATTATGAATATATAATGATTTATATCTTAAAACTGCTGACTGCGTTCAAATTTTTTTTTTCTTGCCATTCTCTAAAGTTAATTATTACGTTAAAATCTTCCTTATAATTAATGAGTTCAAGAAGTTATTTGAAAGCTTTTCAAAAAATTTTAATGCCACATATATATATATATATTGTGACTCCATAGCACATGGTATATTAATCAACTTTAATGGCTTTTTCAAAACTACTTGCATCAAGTTTCTCTCAGAGAAAGTTCAAAATGAGCTTTTTTCTTGCAAGGGTATCTGAAATGCACTTTTCCGATCGAAGCTATTATTAGGATGATTCGAAAAAGTCAATATAATGATTTTTTTCATATTTCTTTATACCGGAGCACAGGTTATGCATAGCATGATGGAGCCTAATTATAATTGGGTATCAAAGAGAACAAATGACAAGACAAGCGAAGTAAGAAAGCACCATTACATATATCTTTATAGCATGCATGCGTATCTATAATCTCTATTACATGCATATCTATAATAAGCCACAAATCAGGTTATCTTCGTGATAATAACCCTAGCATGACTATCGTCAACGCATAGGGTTATATTTAAATGTTTAAAGATATACATGTATTGTGAGCTGAACTCAGGACTGGACTTTATATCCCTACTTGCAACTGATTAGCTAGCAGATTTAGCTAGCATATATATCACGTGTATACAATAACCTTAATTCTTATTCGTATTTTTATTGGCTAATACTATATTGGTTCCAGTGAAATATTTCCTTCTAGTGAAAACTTCACTGGAACCACTGGAACACTGGAATTATCTGGACTTCCAGTGAGGTTCCAGCTTCCAATCAACAACACTTCTTTAAAGTCATACTATTGAGACCTATAAAAACGTTATTAGGCCATACAAAGGTCATTAATTGGTTCTTGTAACCCAGCTGGGTCGAATTTTGAAAATATTTATAAAATTTTTATGTTTTAATGATATAATATATAGATTCACAGTGTTCACAAAATTATCATACTAAGTCAAAAGTAGCGATAATTTTTCTGGAAACTACTATTACTACATATTATATACCAAGACATTGTTCTTCATGCTAATACAATATAAATACATATGCCACTTTACATGCAATAAGATACACTAGGAGATTTACAATAAAAATAGTTAAATAACTAGGACCCCGAAATATACATAGATAGGTCAGGTTAATTATAGGGTTACTAAAAAAGGAAAGATCTGCAGAAAAACTTTAAAAATAAGCAAAAAAATTACTATAAATAGAAAAGATCTGCATAAAAATAAGCAAGCTCATACCTGACCTATCTATATATATTTCAGGGTCCTAAATAACTGCATTAGAAAAAAATAATTTTTAAATTTACTTATACTTATAAGTATTTTATTTAATACAATATATAAATAAATAAGACTTCACTAATAAAATTTTGTATAATTTAAAAATATTTCTCCTGTTCGTCTGTTCGCATTAACTAAATAATGCTAAATGCTAGGAAATATAAAAATATGATATTTATGTTGCATTTAATTTCCTTTCTTATTTTAATAGCACTGATTAGTTATAAGTCCTGTAACACTACATACCTGTGGATACCACAAATACTACGAATACAGTATGAATACTACAAGTATCTGCGGGTCCCACAGATACTATGGATATCACAGATAACCGTGGATACCACAGATGCTTGAGGATATCACGGATACCATGGATACTTGTGGATACTACGGATATTTGCAAATACCCGTGGATACCCGTTAGGTTATCCGTTTAAAATTGACAGATTCGGTTACTATCCGTGGAGCATTTATGTTATCCGGATATACAGTTAACCGTGCAGATATCTGGATAAGGGGTTCACAGGTCCAACCTCTACGCACCAGGGATTTAGACACTCTTGAGTAACTTGATGTGCATATGAGAATTAACCAATCAGAGAACATAAATTTTGATCATCCCAGATCAGTCCAATATCAAAACAAAACACGTGTACAAGAAGAAAAAAGAGAAAAGAGCAAAAATACTCGAAAACTAGCATTTAAATCAGCCTTAAAAACCGCATAAAAATGTCAGAATGCAATTTTACATATATATAAAGACCTTTGAATACTATATACATGAACCCTAACCGTAACTTTAACAATAAAGCCAAAAAAGTTAATTCGAAGCCGCCATACCACGTGATAGTCATGTTACTGCAAAAGTGTCTAGACTCCTGGTGGGTAGGGTTGGGGGCATGGTAAAAATTTTGGGTATGCCCCTAGGGGGCATGCCCTGGGCTGAGGCATGCCCTGGGCATGCTCCCTATATATAAATATAATATATAGCATAGCAAGCTTTAATTCTAATTGGTCAATTACTAAATTATTATTACATATTGTACTATATATATTATTTGATTTCAATTAAATAAATTCTGAAACTACTTTTATTCTACTTATAGTAAAAATAATTCAGAAAATAGAGAATAAATTAAAAGTTAGCAATGAAATACACCTTTTGTCTTATAGATTAAACATTTTATATAATTATAGATTATTTAACAAAGTTTTAAAAGCTACAATATATTAGATATGGAGTGTATATAGGATATATATAATTATATTCTATGGTTTATACCTTTTATACTTCATAAACATATATTACTTTATTGATAGTTAACAATTTTTTAATTTATTTATGTTATTTATTATTTATTTTGTTATTAAATATGTATTGATTGATAAATAAATTCAAGTTTTTTTTTAACCAAATATACAATAATAATAGTTATCAAAATTAATAAAATTTGTTTTGAATTTATTTCTATTAGCCAACCAGATTTTGTATTACCTAATTATTCACAAAATTAGCCAATCAATGCATACTAATTCACATGATTTAGATTTATAATTACATGATAGGGGGCATGCCTTTTGGCTCAAAGGCATGCCCAGAGAGGCATGCCCTTAAGGCATGACTGGAACACTATGCCCCCAACCCTACTGGTGGGGTCCCTATAGCTATCTCACAAAAAATTTTACTCCTATATGATTTCAACCAATCAAATTTCAGGATTAGGTGTAGTGTAAAAATTGAAGCAAACCAACTTTTTTATAAAAAACGCGAATAGCTCTAAATTTTAATTATGAAACTACCTCCTGCGGCCTAATTAAAAATATTCTTTGTAAAATTTTATTATTAAACTCAACCCTAACTCTACATTGTTCTCACCCTAACCCTAACTATAACAAGGTTTATTTTTATATGCAACTTTTTACTTAGAAAACAAAACACGTTTGTTTTAACTATTATATTACATCTGATCTTAACTTTTAATTGGTCAAAACTACGTGGAGAGGTAAAAGAGCTACCACTAATGGACATCCTGATCAGGAATAGTAAATAATATTGATTTGATTTTGTAAAAATATCGATCAATTTGATAAAAAATATCAATTTATATCGATATTCCCAGTTCAACCAATCAGAATGAAGTATTGTGTCATGTTATTAGAATTTAAAAAGGCGATTATTACTGCAACTATCAAACTTGTAATAAAACTTCATTTATAAATTTCTTTAATAACATTGCCCTTAAAATCATTGATTAAAATACATTATTGCAAGAGCTTGGAGTGATTTTTCACTAAGATTTTGTCTATTATCACTTAAAAGTTTGTTATAGTAGAAAAGCTTTGCTCTATACTGCAAAAAGATATAGGCAACCAAATATAATCCAATTAGTAATATGAATTAAAAATTGATTAATCATTAGTTAATCGAGTTGGCAACTAATTGATTAACTTTTACAAATATGATTTTAATTAATTAAGGGGAGTGCCATTTATTAGGTAATTAGGTCTACTAAGTAACAACCTTCCTACCCCCTACCTGATAATAAATTCAAAATTTTAATTGGTTAAAAAAATTTAATAAATTTTTTAAAAAAACATTACCATATTTTACCATGTAAGATACCTGGGTACGATAATTTTATGTAAAAAAAATTTATTTGTATCTGAGTACTTTGTATAGTATAGAGTACATTGTGTAGGTCTTTTGTAAACATATATGGGGTCTTTGCCTTGAAAATAGGGTTCTGGGGTCCCCAAAACCAAAATTGAGATTTTTGTTAAGCCTTAATTTATGAAGCACAAAGTTCATTTCGTGCAAGTTTTATAATTGATTAACTTAATATTAAAATGAGTTATGGAAGTCCGGAAATTTGACGTTAAATATAATGAAAATGATCGACATAGCGGATAAATATTTTACCATCAATTTTATCCAATAACAAAAAAGATTTGTGAAGATCATTTCTAAAATTAGCAGAAAATCAAGTTTGGGTTGTTTTGGTTACACAATCTTTATTTACGATTTACTCAAAAAAAATTTATAGTGCCGTAGGGTCATTTTCAAGGCAAAGACCCATATATTAGCCCATAAGTAAAAAAACTATTATTAGTAAATTGGCCTTTAATTTGTACTCAGGTCTCTTACAAAACACTACCTTGAAATATACACGGTGCAAATCAAGGGAATATCGATCAAAGAGATATCTTCCACGATAAATTACAGTATTTAATAGCTAATTTTATATCTACAACTCGATCTTTTATTTGTGCTACAAAATTTATTTTTAAATACAAAATTATTTATTGTACTTGCACAAAATAATACATAGGTATATAATTTCAAATCTTAGCTCTTATAAATTTAAATTATTACAGATTTATTTTAACAATAATGGTTTTCAAATAAAAATAAAGTATAGAAATACTCTAACAAAAAAAATCAAATCTGGTTTCAAATTCTAATACTATAATTATAAAAAAACAATACAGATCGCAACCCATATTCAATTACGATTGTCTCAATTGTACAATTGTGAAATAACCAGGGTAAGCACCTGAAGTACAGGCATATAATAAGACACCATAGCTAAAAAATTATGCAGTGCCTAGAAGTTGCATTAGTGATATTAGCAATTCGTATAACTGGTAAACTTGAATATAAACGAGACACTTAATGAGGATCAATAATTACAATTTCAACATTCTATAATACTCTATTTACATCACTAATATCTATTGCTTCTTCATCCTCATTTTGACCACTATTACTATCACGTTACTCAAGATATCCATTTTACTACCTTCACTACCTTCACTACCGATTCATTATTCATATGCTGATTGGTATCCATATTACTTGAAGAAAATCTCTCAAACTTCATACGATCTACTGAAACATACAATTTGCGTTTCTGGCTGCAAATCAAGGGAATTACCCAATGATTTTTGCCTGGTGCTACTTGTTTAATGGTTGCTAAAAGCCGTTGGTCTTCCATAATTCACCCAAAAGTGAATGTGCAATATTTTCATCCACAACAGGGCCCAAAACAGAAACCTTAGCGCCTACTCTAATTTTTGGTGAAATTCGTCCCATCGTAAAGTTGAAAAAAAAATAAATTCAGCATTTTTTTTAAAAAAAAAAGTTCCACACTTGTATGCATATGATACTTACCAGTATCTATTCATGATATTTTTTCACAGCTAGTGTATTAGATACCCCAAGAACTCCTATGAAAGAGTTGATGACCAAAAAATTTTAATTCAAATTATTCAACAACAACTTAATTTTAACAATCGATTTATATTATAATTATTAATTCTATGCAAAAATCAGGTGTGTAACGCCTACTTACTTAATAATTTTACCATTTTTAAATTGATTGATTTACCTGATATGATCATCTTTAAATTTCACTACCCTTGCACCATATCCCTATAATTGATATTTAATTTTGTCTCATGTAAAACTCCAATGAGCCTGTAATATTTCTATTAAAACCCCATAATATAAGTAAGCAGTTTATTAATTTTGAGCTTAGCTTTTTTAATTTAATTGGCAGAAATTCTAACCAAGTATGTGTACTAAATCTAGTACAATATACTAAATCTAGAACAGGTAAATCCAACCTATTAAATTATGCATTCAATCATAGTTTTGATTAGAGATCACATATTAAAAATATGTTATTCCCAAAACTTATAATTTTGATATTTGTTTTTTCGACAAACATATTTTCTTTCTTTTTACATAAATATTCCTTTAATACTTGGTTATAATGGCTAACGTTCAAGAAACAAAGCTAAAATATTGCAGAAGAACATGTTTTAGTTGTCAAAAATGCTTGTATTGTGAATTGATTTACAACAAAACATATGTAATTGTAACAACTTATTTGATATGCCATATAGAGTACAATTATTTAATCCTAATTGGGTGAAAGAGCAAATAGATAATGTTTGTCAAAATAATAGCGCTTTATAATTACTTACTAAGTGCAAGATAAACGGTTAATTTTTTTTTTTTTTTTTTTTTTTTTTTTTTTTATATTCTTTGACGAGTCTGCTAGATACTTGTAAGTGAACAGAAGAATACTTTGCTAAAATACATTTTACAAATATTCAGTTCTTTTTTATATAAGCCTAACACCACTCAGTTTTCTAAAAAGGACCTAAGTGTACCCTGTCGCACTGTTTCCCTAACGAAACGGGTTTTAGTAGTAACCCATTAGTGACTATACCAAAAGAGCTTTTTACTCCTCTCAATGAAGCCTATTATCCAGTGTTTAAAATTCAAATTTAAAGTTATGTTCTCAAAAGAGCATAAATTAAAACTTCATTGTTCTCAAAAACTTTTCAGTGTTCATTATATATTAAATATATTAAACATTAATTTTTAAAGTATGTTCATATTCTATACTCACAATTTACATTCTAAGTTTGTACCTATCTATTAATAATTTTTTAAACTTTATATATAGTTCTTTATATTTTTTCAATGTAACACAATATATTATACAGTTCAATTTCTAATAATTTTATTAAAACTTCAAGTGCTTTTCATATTTGCTCATAATAAAACAAGCTTTTATATGATCTTTTACTAATGTTATTATTGGTTAATGCAATAAATTACTTTGTTATTTAACTATTTAAACTAAATACTTTGTATCTTTTTTACTTGCTTAGTATCAACATATCATTTGACCAAATCATCTATATATTAAGTTTACACAATAATGATACTCTCTATATAAAAAACACACTGCATAGTAATGAATATTTTATTTTAAAAATCTTTAAAGGCTATTTTCTTTAAATATTTACTTGTTATCTATATTGTATGACTTTAAACATATGTGCTATACATAGTATGTATATACATACATATATATGTATATATATTATTTACACAGAATTTGTCACAATCAAACCATATTATCAAATCGATGAACATTTTATATAATTTATTGTTCTCAATAGTAAATCTAGAACATAAAAATTTTATAAATATTCTCATTTAGAACATTTCAAAAGGATAAAATGTTCTCAAATAAAAGAACCTTTTCTAAATATCAATGTTCTTAAAAAAACTCAAATGTTTATTGAGAACTATGAAAACATTGAATTTTAAACACTACTAACATCCCTTCTTCAACCAAACTTTCTATCATCTTTAGTCTTTCTGAAACCTTTTCTTTCCACTTCTCTTTCTGATCCGTTTGACCTATCGGAGTCTTGTTTTCTTCATTTTCTCTTTTATTCTCTGTTTTTCCTTGCGTACAATGTCTTTTTCTACTTCTCATTTGTTTACTATCTGGCAATGATCTTTCCAAATAATTTCAAAAAGACTGTTCTATGCTATGTTTAGAATATCTTCAATGATACGGTTCATTAGTTTGTTAGAGCAGAGCCACTTTTGAATTCTTAACTGAGCTTTGTGACAGAACAAACCCATAATTAACCCTTTTCATACACTAATTATCTCCTCAAATTTTCCTCCAAAGATTAGATATAGCAAATCCTGTTTGGACAGTTTTTTCTGAACATCTTGTGGCAGGTTGTTCCAAGCAAATTCTGCTGCTACCAACTAATACTCCACTATAAGATTTCGTAGCTTCATATTCTACTAAATGATTATATACTTCCTTGGTATTTGTATTGCAGCTTAGGCAATTTGAAGATTCGTATAAGTCTGGTCTTCTTTTATTTAGTAGATCAAGAAGGGGTAGATTTTCTAACATGTATTTAATAATGATACAGGCTTTTTTACTTCTTCTGGTTGTTAAACCAAACCGTTTAATTTTTCTTTGTGCTCTCAGTGTAATAGTTTCTTATTAAATAATGAATAGCCATTATAATGTAGATAAATAATATACCACTTCAAGCCTTTACTATATACAGGAGGTATGCTAATAAAATATTTTTCAAGTACAGTATCGAAGTACATGTTTTGAAGATCTAAAGCATTGTAATATTTTATACATATTGGAAATCAGTAAAATTTGAAAAATTGCCTGATTTCCCATGATTTTACATGACATTATGATTTGCAAAGGTCACACATTTTTGCAAAATACAATAATAATATTCTTCATCTGACATAAATTTAAAATCGCTCAATATATAAATTAATTCTAAAAATTTGCTATATCTAAAAAAATAATACATTCGCACGAGTATATATGCATCACATGGTTTCATATATACCCATGCGATAAGCTTACAAAAAAAGCACAGGTTGTTACATAAGACCCATATGATAATATAATTATTGTACGAATATGTGTGTATAAGTAATTACACACACATATCCATATAATAACTATAATTTATAGTATAGCTTATGGGATAGTATTTGAGTATTACATATTTATTTATTATTAACTATATACAGTATATTATTGTAGATTTAATTTAAAAAAACTGGCAAAAACGTACACAATTATAAAAGAGTCGTGGAAAAGAGGTAAAATAATTAGTGATACAAACAAAAATCGATCAAAATCAATTAGTTGGTAAAATCGATAATCGATCACTATTATCAATTAGAGATTTGATTGGTTGATTATATATATACTATATATGATCTGATATTTTTATGAACCCCTCACCTACCTAAAAAATTAGGTGATAAATGGCACTCTCCTAACCAACTAATCAATTAATTGATTAATCAATTAATCAATTAATTGATTAACCAATGAATCGATTAGTTAATTAGTTAAAACATAATCAACAATTAATTGATTTTTTAAAAATTTCCAACTAAATAATCGATTATGATTTTTATTCGTAACATTAAATCCAATGTGATTTCATTTAATAAAGGTAGCTTATAAGTGAACTTAGTCCAAAATTTATCTAAAGTTTGAAACTTAGTTGTAGCAAAATTAAAGTTACAATAAATTGCCTATTCTTGAATTAGATTAGTTGAAGAATTTGACAATTAGAGGTGAGTAAGTAGAAAAGGGACAAATTTTTTCTAAATAAAAGTTTTCTTGAATTTAAGCTTAAATATCTTAACAACTATCTTAATAAATTTAATAAATTTTTTTTTATTTTAATTCTATATAATTTCAAGATTAAAATAAAAAAATTTTTAGCAAATTTGATTAAATAGTTGTCAAGATATTTTAGTTTAAAAATTAAAAAAATTTTACTAAAAATGATTTGTTCCTTTTCTACTGACTCACCCCCAATTTATGAATACAAGAATATAATAAAATATTATGAGTAATAATAGAAAATGCAATAAAATGAGAATCAAAGATTTATGCTTCTTGAAATAAGGTTTGTGCAGGATGATTACTAATCTGATCAACAAACTTCTTATATGCAGTCTAATAAGCAGATCGAAATATGGAAAAAAATAAATCTGGTTGTGTGTTAAGTTTAAAAAGTACATCTGATATTGGTTGAATTAAAGTTGTCAATAACCTTCTCGTATTAATAGCTTTTCCAATTGTTCAATATGACTTTTGATAAATGGAAATACAGGCAAATTCTCAGTCTGAAAAAAAATCTAAGTTGTATAGAAATTGCTAACCATAATTTTTAATAAATGACAAATATATATATATACACCCTAATTTTGCTGATTGGTGAGAATATTTACAATTTTCTCAATTGACGATGAAGTACCTTCTTTTGCTTTAGAACATAAAAATCCCAAATTAATTGTAAATATTCTTCTATGTAAAATGCCATTTTATACTAAACATTTTACCATGTTATACTAGATAGTAGAATTTTAGTTGGTTGCAAGATTCTATTTTGGTATAAAAAAGTTACGCATCCGGGTAACAATATTGACATTAAATTAAATTCAATAATAATTGCATAGAAATATTACAACAAAGTGTATAATTATAATATATGAGTGTAAAATAAGCTGTAACTAACTTATTATGTAATTCAATAGATAAATGTAATATCTTACTAACTATTATGTAATTCAATAGATAAATGTAATATCTTACTATTATGTAATTCAATAGATAAATGTAACAATGTAACTAATTCAATTTAACGTAAAGCGAATAATTTAAGTGTTAAACTGAATAAGTAATCTTGAAGCATATACAGTTAAGCCTTCCAAAATGAAACTTGCAGTAACTAGAATTTTGACGGTTTGATTTAAAGAAAAATTACATTTATGGAAGTCTGATATTTTTTAATTAAAATTTACCAGAAGAAAAAGCCGCAATTAGTATAAAAATCGCTCATGGAAAAAGAGACATTTGGAGAGGTGTTGCATTTAGGATTATTGCATTTGAGATGTATTTCAATCTGGCTTATTATACGGTGCAAAAAAATATTATAAATACTTATGCTTTTATTATCATTTAATTTTGGCTAAAATATTCTCGCAAAAGGATAGAATAATGCTAAACTTGGGAATTGGCAAAAAATCGCTGATCGATGATTGATCCATAAAAATTTTCCTTGATCAATCAAAAATCATTAATATATGCTTAGTCGAGTATTTATCGATCAAGCATATCTATATATAAAGGACAACATTCATCAGACTTGATTGGTCTGAACACGGAGTGATAAAGATCTTTAGATAAGTCGCGGTAATGAATAAGCATTTTGATCAGCTGCGTAACCTTAATAAATAAATAACTTGGGGATATAGCATGGTTTTTAATAGTTAATGTAAAATTTATTTAATAACTATTTTATATTCACGTATAAAAAAAAACCCCAAGAATTTATAAAATTAGAATAACTTATTTAAATGAAAATCACAATATTCATGAATATTTATAACTTATATAAATCCACGGCTAATAAATATTATTGTATGCCCATTTTGATTTTTTCCTTGAAGTAATCCTATAGACTAAATTTTTTAATCATCAAGTAATTAATTTTGATAAATGTTGTAAGTTACCGTATACAAGGCCAAAAAAATAAGTTACTAGAATTGCTAGAAAAATCATGATTAGCCACGAATTACATGATTTCATAAGGTTATTTTCACAGCAGTGACCCATATTCTAAAAAAAAAAATAATAATATAATTAAGGATTCAATGTTTATTATTTATATAAAACTTTAAATAAATTTTTATTTAATTACCAGTATATTAAAACTCATCAAACTTCTACTTCGGGGACGACTCCAATATTTTCCCAGTTTAAACATTCTAGATATTTTTCATCTAATTCTCTAATTTCACAATTAGGACTAATTGCAATAGCAGTGATAGTTTTATTAATTCCTTGAAGAGATTTACGATCTGATTCATCCGAAATAAGTGTTTGATGCTTAATAAAATCACAAGATCGTTTGATTGAAAATTCTGAAATTTTATCAGGAATCATCTAATTATGGTTGCATAACAGTAAAATATAAATAAGGCATATAAGAAAGCTGTAAAAACTCAAATTTCCTTGATTCAAATCAAACTTACTCGCTGAAAACAGTGAAACAATTCATCATAAACTTCAAGGATGACTTCAGTAGGATTTTTGAATAGTGAATTAGCAAAATTCATTGTAGCATATTTAGGAACTTGGAATTTATTCGGATCAGAAGCTCTGAAACTAAATTAAATATTCGAATCTAGAAATCTTTCTCCACCACCTACTTGCTATATTTAAAAACGTATGAACACATATAACAAAGTGGTTAACTAAAAATTCAATATGAATAAATATTTTTAATTTCAATTACTTACACATAAGATAGGTGGTAAATTTCCCAAACTTTCAGCCAACATTGGACTAACATAAGGAATGGCTAAAGCTTCATTTGCGCAATGTAGTCTAAATCTTGGAACTTTGGTAAAGGAAGGGTGACCGACCACTTTTGGTTTTTTTTTGTTTAATTTTTTCTTCAAGAAATTTTGCCTGTTCATGAAATTCGGTTGACATAGAAACAACTAATTTAAACTTGGAAATGCCTAGCTCTGCAGGAAGATAATCTGTTTTATCCATTTCAGGATCCCAATTTGATGGCATGCTACTTGTTAAATCTAACCATGCTGACTTTGAAATTTTTTATTGCCAAAAGAAAAAAATGACATTATAATCTGATAGTATTATTTAAATAAAACTTGGTAAATAATTAGAAAATTGATAGAGATACCCATAAAACAAGTCCTGAAGGTAATGGCAAATCAGCATCACGAAGGAATAATGCAGTTGCAACTGCCAGTCCACCACCAGCACTAGAACCTGAAAATATAATTTGCTTAGGATTAAATGGTTCAAACCCAGCTTCCGGTCCAGGATTCGTAAGATATAAATATGCTGCTAAAGCGTCACAAAGTTGGGCAGGAAATTGATGTTCTGGCGAAAGACGGTAATTAATTACTATTTATATTACATGAAATAAAAAAAAATAAGGTTAAATATATCTTTGTTGAACTAAAAAATATGAACTAATAAATGATAATATTTAAATAATTTTACCGAAAACTGGGCATTCAGCAGTTTCAGCGATTTTACAAGTAAGACTACGACTCACTTCAGGTGATCCCATACAGTACCCTCCCCAAAATAAATAAAGTACTACTCTTCTTGTATCCTTCATATCTTTGACCTTAATCCATTCTCCAAATAATCCATTATTATCGAGACATTGCCATTTTTCATCAATAACGTCTTCATATACTTTTAATTTATCCACCAAGTATTCCTTGCTTTTGATCACATACTTTTCATCCAATTTAACCTCGTCTACAATGCAATAATCTGAAATTGTTGTAGGAATGAAATTCTTAAAACTTCTCCTTACCTCTTCTAATGGTATATCATCAAAAGTTTCAATATTCTTCCGGATTTGTTTTAGTGTTTCATAATATTGCGGAGACAACGAATATTGAGACATTTTCAAGTTTATGTTCAATATGTATGGTGGAGGAAACTAAAATCCTTGATCTTTTTATATTGAAACAATGCCCCAGAAAATGTTAAAATCTATTTTATTAGATAAGCAAAGTTTATAGTTTGCATTGGCAACTTACACGCATCGAAACAAATATCTTATTAGAGATAATCCAACTATTGTTCTTATCAATGAGATATATATCTCTGATTAGGGATAGCCCAAATTTATTATCATTAGCGATTTATCAATGAATCAACGAATGTTTCAATGATAATACATATATTTTTTGATAATTTAAGACCAGGAACGGAGTTTCACGGAAGGGTAGCCATATACGTCAACAAAATCCTAATTTTGGTTGGTCTTTTTCATTTTTGCGGATGTTTTCGGAATCGTACTTGTTTATACCAGGAACGTAGTACAAAGTACGAAGTTACGAGTTTTGCGTTCGTCAGCAAAATCTGGGATCTGATTGGACGTTCTAATAATTACGAATGTCAGCTGATCAAATATGGCTAAGCCAGGATACCTGCAGCAATCCAGTCAAAACCGGTTATTAAGCCGTAATAATATATGAGTATAAGCATCAAGAATGCATCATTGTCTGCAATCTACATCTGCCAATAGGAAATTAAAATACCTTGATGTTGGATATACTCACGTTACTGATAAAGGGGTAAGAAAATTAATCATTTTTTCAATTAATCTTATTTTTATGTAGGCTTACCGCATTTGTCCTTCTTGAATTTGGCTATTACTCAAGTATCTTTGTCGTGTCGTAATATTTTGGTTGGTAAGAAAACATCAAACTTTTAAATAGTTATGTAAAAATTTATACCGTAAAATTTTAAACAATATTCATTTATTATTTAGATATTCATTCCTTCACTTAAACCAGTTCGCTTTAATGGAATTACCAAAGAAGTTTGCGATGGTGAAAATTATGATGTTTAAAAAAAAGGTTATATTTAATTGGCATGCTTAAATTCTCTGATCATATGTATAAATGCTAAGCATATTATTTAATAAAGTTTAGAGCATTAAAATCGTTAAAAACCTTCTGTAAATAAAATATAGTATAATGATTATATTTATGAAGCACCACTTTTACAATTACTATTCATTTACTTGTAGCAAGAATATGCTGTAACATTTTTTTGTGATATCCCTCTGAATTTAATAAATTTCAGCTAGTTTATTATCCTATTTTATATATCTATTACGAGGCGTTTCCAAAATTTCGATGATACGCATCAGAACCGGGCCAACATTAAGCAATACTGCGTCCCAAGTCTGCAGCAAAATTATTAGCTGGGCACGACTTCATTAATAAATTAAGGTTCCGTTGCACTAAAATACAAATATGCATACATACATACGTGGGAATTTTTTAAAATTACAGTTTTGATATAATAATATAGTCCACTAATAAGTAAATCAAAAACATAACTTTTGACGTAACTTTTGTGTCACTTTGACCAAACATTAAATGTCCGTTACTCTAGACTTTATTCAGAACAAAAATTTTTCCCTTCTTTAAAAAAAGGACTCTGAACAACTTTCTGCACTTGGATACAATTATTGCTATGGTGTTGGCGTTGAGAAAGACGAAAAGAAGGGGTTTGGATATTATATGAAAGCAGCTAAGTTAGGAAATTCAAATGCGGTGAACGAAGTTGGTCTTTGTTGTTATAATGGAACTGGAGTAGAAAGAAATTATCAGAAATCATTTGAATATTATAAGAAATCTGCTGATTTGGGTAATGCTTTTGGAATGTGTAATGTTGGTAAAAGTTATAATTATGGACATGGTGTTGATCAAGATTATAATAAAGCATTTGAATACTTCAAAAAATCGGCCAATACGGGTAATAAAGAAGCAATGTATAGTGTCACTCAATGTTATCGAAATGGTACCGGTACAAAGAGAGATATTCAGAGCGCAAATTATTGGTTCAAAAAATATAGAAGTCTTTTGAAAACTAATAAATCACCGGATCAAATTAATGCTGAACTTAAGATAATATTAGACGATGAGAGATTTAAATTATCTTGAATTGATTATAATGAGTTTAGAGATGTCCAGGAACTTGGAAAAGGAGGATTCGCAACTGTATATAGAGCAGATTGTTCGATATAATTAATAGTTCGTGGTGGGTTGTTGCACTTAAAGTGATTCATAATACAAACAAAAATGAGCAAGAATTTATCCAGGAATTGAAAAATTACTGTGAAATTGGTTATGAGAATCCTTCATTCTTGAACTCTCATGGAGTGTCAAGAAATGATTGTGGTGATTATATGTTATGGGGATTGCACCAAAAGGATCGTTACGACAAAACCTTGTAGAAATATCACAATTGGAATGGAGGGATAAATTGAATTTTTGAACGGTATAGTTATTGATCTTGAGTCGATACATTCGCAAGAACTCTTTCATAGAGATTTACACAGCGGAATATTTTGCAAAGAGATGAATTGCAACATGCATGTGTCACGGATCTTGGACTTTGTAAAAATGAAAAGGAGGGAAAAATTTGTGGTATTCTTCCATATATAGCACCTGAGGTTTTAATTGGCCAACCGTATACTAAAGCATCAGATATTTACAGTCTTGGAGTTATCATGACAGAGATTTCGACCGGACAAAGAGCATTTGATGGAATTCCGTTTGATGATTATCTTGTGGCAAAAATTATCGATGGATCAAGACCTAAATGTTTAGGACCTGATTGCTATATTAAGTTAGCTACGAAATGTATGGATAAAGAATTTAATAAACGACCTACTGCAACAGAAATTATTGAAATAATCACACGATGGTTAGATGAAATAGATCAGGAAAACGATAATGAAATCAAAAAACAAATTTTGGAAGCTAATAGGATTAAACCAGAACCGAATAAACAAATACATTCACATGATGTATATTCTAGCAAGATCTATGATACGAAAAAATTATCCGAATATATTAGCAGACCAATTGTATTGTAGAATTTTCGAGCAATTTCTCAAATTTAGAATTAAATTAAACTAGCATCATTATCATATTAAAATAAGGTATGAAATAATTTCTATAAATGCAGTTAATCAACTCGAACAGATAAGAAAATAAAATGCTATTTTTGGTTTATACGGTTGTAATTACTATTATTAAGGTCGTTCTCAAGTGCCTCAATCAGTGAGTCAAAAGTGTCAGAAGATAAATTTTATTTAGTCGAAAAAATTTAAAGCTGATTAAGAGTGTTTATCATTAAGATGATTATACATAACTTAATAAAGCTTATTACTACAGCTGCAGACATTTAGAAGGTCCAAGGTAGTACGTCACTCTTCACGTCATATAAAATTTATATATAATCATATTAAACGTCACGTCACATACGTCACGTCAAACGTCATAGTAAATGTTCATTGATATTCTAATGTCTGCGGCTCTACTTATTACACAATAAAATCATTTTTTATTCGTGAAAGGTATTAATGAATTTTTCATTTTAATCACAAACTTTTTACAACAACCCTCCTTTTTTTTATACTGCTTTTGAAAGTTTTGCGATTAATAAAATATTCAAAGATATCGTTTAAACAACTTTGCCATGAGTCGTCATTCTTAACATCAACAAATTACTGCTGTATTCTATTTCACTTTCGCATTAATAACTTTATGAAAATAAAAAATCGGCAATCCAAATTAAAATAACGAATATATTTGTATTTGATTACGAATTTGATAAATAATAAAAAAACCTATTACAGATAAGGACCGCTCGAGTATCGATTTCAGTATTTATTTAGATTAATCATAATAAATGAGCACTAGTACGATCACTCGCTAATCACTTTGCAAATGATGCTTGAGAAGATTTCAATTAACGTCAAATATCGCATATTTGTAAATATAATTATATTTGAGCACTATTATAATCACTTGCTAATCACACTGAGAACTACTTAAGCAAGGAGTTTAAATGCTAAGCAAACTATCCGTATGTTCATGAAGGAAAGCAAAGAATTTTTTCTTCTGGTAAGGAAAACTGTAAACAATTATATTTGAGCACTATTATAATCACTTGCTAATCACACTGAGAACTACTTAAGCAAGGAGTTTAAATGCTAAGCAAACTATCCGTATGTTCATGAAGGAAAGCAAAGAATTTTTTCTTCTGGTAAGGAAAACTGTAAACAATTATAATTTTAATCAAACAAAATATTTGACCGATAAAAAAAAAGGCAAATTTATATTATTTCTATATTTCAATATACAGTAATTAATAGCTTACAAAATCACTTTAGATCAATTTTGGTCATGAAAGCCAAGTGATCCTGTTGACTGGATTTTCATTACAGCTGGGATAACGAATATCCCCTACCGAATACAGAAACTGTAGGTGGTAAGTTCGTATTTATTGGTAAGAATTATGAGAAAGAATGACGCAAGGCGACAAATCCGGAAATCAAATAATATAAATTATATTGATCATAATAGGGGCACTGGTGGGAAGTGCATTTATCATATTTGAAGTTCAAATGAAATCGAAAAGAAACCAATTTTTAGAAAATAAATTTATAGAAAGTAATAGTAAACAACCACCATATTATAAAGATGAAAGTTTTTTTATAAAACCATATGCTGGTGCCGATGGTAGTCTCATTTACGCTAAAAACAAATCTTAGACCAATTTGTTATAGAATACACTATTTTGATACTGTTATATTTTAGGCCACACAAAGTTAATTTTTCGTTTTGTATTACATGAGTTTCAAAATTCCCGGTCGGTCGGTCGGTCGGGGGTTTTTTTTAATCTATTATAAATTAATATCCTTATGTTGCATCTAAGGCCACATAAAGTTAATTTCACGCTTTGCATAACATGGAATCAGAAAATTGGGGTTAACAGTCAGATTTTCTATCGACCCTGTCGGATAATTTCGGAAAGCTAATGTCTCCATAGGGTGATACCGGAATAATTTATGGGAAAAATTAAATAACAAAAATAGAATAATTGGAACAATTGGGACTTAAAAAAAAAAAATTGGAAAAATTGAAAAAATGGGTCGGCGGGTAATGCAAAATGAAAATTTAACTTTGCGTGGCCTTACATAGCTCACTGCATTGCCCGACGCGTTTCTTGTTCATGCATAACTTAACGTTTTCTTAAGCTCAATACTATATTCAAAATTGATTCAAAGATTCAATTTTTTTCGACGTAATTGGTTGTAATCATAACTTACATCGTACTTCTTTTTGTTTCGATTAATCACTTTTGTTTTATAATAAAACAACTCTTTTTTTTTACATGGCCATATACTTATCGAGAGCTATATGATCGATTTGTAACTATAATGATATCGATATGCAATTTAATAAAAAAAAAATATTACATAAAATTGTTAGTAAAATCAAGTTTCATATATATGCTTTGTGTCACCTTTATAATATAGACAATATATATGGCAAAATTGAGTACAACTCACTTTCGTTATGGTTATCTCGAAATTGTGAAGATAATGAAATTTTGAATTATATTATCATTAGTAAAATAAGCTATGATGAATTTTTTTTCTTGCAAACTATAATCATTTATGTATCAGGCAATTGAATCAATTTTGTTCCAATAGACTAAAACAAGATTCGCATCTTATAAGCATTGCAGTATTCTTAACTTCCTGGATGTTATTCGCTCATCATTAACGCATATGCTGTATAGGTACAGTACTTTTACAAAAACGCGAAAATTAAAGTATCTAACTAATACAAAATGTCTCTAGCCTTTAGATTTATCACCTTATATATTATATATTACAGTAGATATTATCAGTCAGATATACACTGGAAATTGTGGCTTAAAAAGAATGTAAATAGTTCAAAATCAATTTGTTTCAGTTCTTAAATAAAAATTTAAAGCTTTATTTTACATTATTTTGATAGTTTTTGAAATATTGTGGGATAAGATGAGTTGTCCTGGGACAGGACGATCGGAACAAGTCTAAAAAGGTCTAATACATCATTGCATTTAACACATTGCACCAATTTCTACCAATTTAATTTAGTCTCTGGCATTACAAGTGCTGATTACAACATGCAATTTAGTGTTATTGTCAATTTCAACATTTAAGCTACATAAGGCCAAATGCTAGTTTGGTTCAACCTTTCAAAAAAAAAAATCATAATACTGTATATTAAAGCAGTTTTTAAAATTTTTTGTAGTATAACTCTTTAAATTTGCATTTTCTTATTATTTATTATAATATGATTGCATAAAAAATTAATTTTACAAAGATTTTTTTGTTAATTTCTCTCTTATTTTGTAACACTCAGCCCATGCATTTACAACGGCAACTATATAAGTCTTAAGGAGATTCATTCTGTTTTTTTAATTTATTCAACTTCTTTTTTATATTGATTATTTTCCCGCTCCTTAATTTTTTTTGATAATACATCATTAGTTTCGATCTTATTCTTCATTTTTCACCAGAATATGAGCAGCAATAAAATAACATACTGTATTTCCATGGTTTCAATAGTATACTTTCAAAATCGCGTCCAAATATATCCTATATCCATTTTTGAAATCACTAATAGTATTGTAAACAGTATTTGAAAATGCAACCTGTAAGTCTAGATTTTAGAACTAACAGTATGAGATATATTTCCATTCATTATCATTATTAATCCATTGAGGAGTATTTATTTATAAATTTGATTAGTAAAGTACATATTATTCACTTTACTATCATAATATTTAATGTAATCTTTTATCATTTTGAGTTTTTTTTTTTATTAACCTCCGTAGAGGACGCCATGTAGGCGTACTTTATTAATAAATTACTTACTGACAACTAATACAAAGTCATACTATAACAAAAGTAAACCTATCGACCTATTTACATCTTTATTCTGGTGCCAAGTCCTTTCCACTTGAGTTATTTTCATTTACTTGTTGCAATTTTACCCAGATAATTTGCCAAAAAATTGGTTAATTTATTTCAATATCTACGATTGAAGTAGTTATTGATCTCAGACGATCAATCTAAGAAGAATTTTATGAACAATTATTCTAATACTCATTCTAACACTATAAAGTATTTACAAATACAGCAAATAATATACGTTTAGTAAAAAAACAAATCGTCAATAATTATAAGAGATAATCAATTCATGCATGCCACAATTAAATCAAGTGACGACGACTCAAAACTGCAAGCAGGCAACGCTTTCTGCAACATGTACATTGCTAGTTGTTACGCTAAAATACAAATTCGCACACAGTTAGACATGAGAAGGTTTAAAAATTACACTTTTGATAGATTATATATGTCAATTAATCAAAAACGAAAAATTATTGTAATCTTTGCATCACTTTGACCAAACATAAAGGTCCTCCGTTACGCTCCTGGCGCTTAAAGTTTATATTTTATTTGGAGTATGAATTTTTTCCTTTAAAAAAAAAAAAGAGCCTAAACAACTTTGTTAGCGCACTGCCCTGATAGTGATCACTAGATTTTTACAAGCTTTATACTTGCATTTTCTCAAAAACCCGCTTATCAGTTTTTTTGTTTTATTAAATAGTTATTTTGTTACAATTATGAACATAGTTTTGATGTTAAGAAAGACGAATGGAATGCTTTTGAATATTATATGTGAGCATCTGAGTTAGGAAATTCGGGTTCGATGACTAATGAATGTACTTGTTATAAATTTGGAATTGGAGTAGAAATAAATTACCAGAAATCATTTGGATATGGGGTTAAGGCTGATAAAGATTATAATAAAGCATTTGAATACTATAAAAAACCTGCTAATAAGATTTCTAAAGCAGCAATAAATAATGTGGCTGACTGTAATCGAAATGGAATCGGTACAAAGAGATATACAGAGTGCAATTTATTGGTTCACGAAATATAGAAGCTTTTTGAAACTAATAAATCACCCGATCATATCAATCGTGAACTTAAGAGAATATTAGACTATGAGAGATTTAAAATATCTTGGATTGATTATAAAGAGTTCAAAGATATCAACAAATTAGGAAATGGAGGATTTACAACTAAATATGGTGCGCGTTTGTTTGATAGAATTTATTATACATGAGGGATGTTGCGCTTAAAGTGATTCATAGTTCAAACGAAGTTGTGCAAGAATTTATCCAGGAATTGAAGAATTACTGCAAAATTGTTACGTGAATCCTACATTTTTGAATTGTTATGAAGTGTCAAGAAATGATTATAGTCATGAAAATTGTATCAAAAAGTTTGTTACGACAAAATCTTGTAGAAGTTTCAATATTTACGCCTCAAAAATACTTTTTGACACTAAAATCCATCCTTCAAAAAAGACCAACCAACTTACTGAGTTGGAAGTAAAGAATATAATTTGTTCGGCTCAAATCATTTTAAGAGAAGATTTGAAATGAGGAGTAACTTCAGAATTTGATTTTGTTAATCCTTTAAGCAAAGAATGATCATATCAAAATGGATTTAAGATCTATAATCGAAAAGGAAAACCTTGTCATAAAAATTGTGAAGTTTAATTGAAAAATTAGAAATTAAACAAGAAAAAGCTGCTGAAAAAACGAAAGAACGAAGAAATTCTTTTGTCCTCGGTGTCAGATTATTTAAAGTCGTGTGTATTCTTTAAAAATAGTTGTTACTATATCTAGTCAACAGTAATAATGATTATATGAAAAACATCATTTAAAGAATATCTAGCCGAAATTGAAGACCGAAAAACAATCAAGAAGTAAACTATGCTTTGCCGGAAACTCCTACTAGATTACAAGTAGCTAAGTTTAAATCTACCAGGAAACGTTAGGCTATAAGTTAAACCATAATTTATCTCGTGTACAGGTAGCTGAAAATTAGGAATAAGAAACGTGGAAACTGAACATTTTATTTTGCTATATTGAAGAATTTTACTTTGGATAGATTAGTGGACTATGCTAGTAAATTGCTTGATCCAGACAATTGAATGAAAGTATATATTGAAGATTTTGAACGGTATAGCTATTGGTCTTAAGTCGATTCATGCACAAGAACCCGTTCACAGAGATTTATGCCGCGGGAATATTTTGTAAAGATGCTTTGCATGTTAGATTTTCTAAAAATGAAAAGAAGGAAATATTTGTGATATTCTTTCATATATAGCACCTGAGGTTTTAGTTGGTGAATCGTATACTAAAGCATAAGATATTTACGTCTTAGAATTATCATGACAGAGATGGTGAATTCCATTTGAAGAATACCTTGCAGCAAGAATTATAAATGAATCAATATCTAAATGTTTAGGAACTGATTACTATATTAAATTTGCTACGAAAATTTTGAATAAAAATTTTGTTAAAAGACCTACGCAGCAGAAATTATTGAAATAATCTCTCGATTATTAGATGAAATAGGAAAGGAAGAGATAATGATATCAAAAAACAATTTTTGGAAGCTTATAAAATTAAGCTAGAACCTGAATAAACAAATACACTCACATGATATGTATACTAGTATGATATCTGTATCGAAAAATTTTTATTAGTAACCCGATTGGTATTGTAGAAATTGAGTAATTTAGATTTAAAATTAAACTAGCATCATCAATTACATTTAAATATGGTAAGAAATAATTTTTATAAATGCAGTTAAGAAAAATCATTAAATCAACTTGAACAAAATAAGAAAATAAAATGTTATTATTAAGCCAGGGATCTGAAAATATTAAACCAACTATATTTAAGTTTTAAATTAAATCCTTTTGTGCAATAATAAATAGCCTTATTGTCACTATTGTTTAATGATTAATTCATTAGTAAATAATTGTCATTTATCACATTGTGCAATAAATAATATAATAAAAAATATGACCAATGAAAAATGGATAAAATTGATACTGCAATGTGCATTTTTTATAATTTAGAATTTAAGATTATTATTACTAAATTTGTATATTTTTATATTCACTTAAAATAAATAAAATCAAATGATAGATAATATATATTATGAACGGAATGATTTGATTAAATACTTTATAACACACTGAATTAATGTAAATAATTGAATACCTTATTTAAGTTCTTAGATTAATGTTTACATCAGTACTTACTAATTCAGTACTTGCAAATTAAATTTAAAATGAAATTAGTCAGTTGATTAAAAATAAATAATTAGTATCAATAATCTTTATAATTACATATTAATTGCTAATTCACATAAGAAGGATGGTATTTCATAGGCGCAAATTACTATTAAATTTATTATAATTATGAAATCTTTTTCCCTCCAAAGCTAACTTTTTTATTATTATGTTAAAATACTAGATCTTCTAATTGAAAAATGTAGAGAATACTTTTTATATATAATTTAAAAAAATTTTTGAAATTGGTTTGGTAGATAAAAAGATATTGATGTTTTATTTTTTGTAACTATATAGAATTTTTATAAGTGTAAAGGAAAAAAAGATTTCATTCGTATATAAAAAACATAGTAAATTATACTTTCGTAATCTATAAAATCCTATCATTAATATGTGGATTGTAAATTAAATTATCTTTATAAATAAGTAATATTTGTGGATTAAATACAGTAACTAATTAATGTTAAGAATGTGAACGCGAATAAAATGAAACTAAATACACGTAGTAATATACATATAATAATATTCATGATCAATTATCAAAACTATAATATTAAATAGTAAACTTAAATAGGTCATTCCAACAAGCTAATGCATATTAAAAACTTTAATTGCATATAAACAAGAATCGATATTTTAAATTGAAAATCATAAACTCAGATAGATAGTACCAGACTAGACTAGATTAATCCTTACTACACATCGGACATTAATATTAGGTTAATGAAAAAGTGTTAATTATTTAATAATATTAACCGCGTTAATTGAGTTTGTGAAATTTTTGAGTTCTAAGTTATTACTTTTAGTTTATTTAGAAATAAATTTTACTTTAATGTTTGGTTATTTTATGAACATGAAACTATAAAGAAACCAAGTTTATTTAGAAATAAATTTTACTTTAATGTTTGGTTATTTTATGAACATGAAACTATAAAGAAACCAATTTTTTTTATGAAATTTTGACATTTTTTTGAGTTCCGTCATAAAAAAATTATCACGCTCTTTGTCGTCGCTTCCCGTCAAGAAAAACCTGTCATGGGGTTTAAATTATATTTTGCACATGACACAATCCCTAATTAATTAAATACTGTAGATTATGTCTAGTACAAGCAATAATTGAAAGCCGACGACAAATTTATTATTCAGGATATAAAATACATCGGATTCAAATTCTGGTAATAGAACAACCTCGTCAAATAATATTTTAGTACGGTAACCGAGGAGCTTCTGCGGCTATGGTGGTTGATATCATCAATTACTGTGGGTAAACTTTTAATTCGTTTTTAATTGAATTTATATGGACAACTATTATGAATTTTAATCTTTAGTCTTGTTCAATTTTTTTATTTTTTTTTTTTTTATAACTCCTGAGGAGACGTTCAGTGGCGTACTTTATTTATATTTACAAATTAATACAATTATTTCAACGAACACATACTACAGCTACTAGACTTCCTTAATCGCTTACAAAGTTTTTTAAACGTCTACTTCACCTGGCTATTCTTTCTATTTTCATACCCTAAAACCTTTATTTCTTTGTTAATTCTGTTTTTTATGACATATGGCAGAATTGGTTCTGGAAATGGGATTCCCTCCCCGCTTGGCCTGCGTAAAACAGTACCAAATTTCGTAGATCGTGTTTATGTGTAACCACAGTGACATGTTCTTCTTTGAATATTTCGTGGTTCTTCTAAATTGGACGTCACCCATATTTCCTTTAAACTCTTGGGGGTGATTCTCTAGAACGTTTCAAAAGCTATATGTAATTTCCCAAATTTTCTGGGCAATTTTGCACTTAGCACCTATGTGTTCTAGTTCAATTTCAAATACAACGGTCATAACACACTATTTAGATGATGATTCTGAGTGTACGTATTAACCACACAAAAAACAGAACAACGTTTAATCAATACCTTGACGTGACCTGATGTTGACACGTGACACCGACACACCTAAATTTGGGATTTACAGTTGTAATTACAGCAATTACACCCTATAAGAAAAGTAGTCCGGGAAAACAGTGTATTCCGGGAAAACAGTGTATTGGCACGTGTAAAATGACACGGGCTAATGGGCAGGTTTTGCACGTGCATGGTCTGAGTTGGTGGATCGCATTGGTTTGTGTTCCCGTGCCAATTTAAACGTGAAACTACGTACAGTACGTACCTTTTGCAGCAGTTTACTAAGCCAATTGACACGGTGTATACACGAATGGAACGGGTAATTCAATGAAAATTCACACAACCTTCTTTCCAATGAATATTATTTCAGAAGGCTTGATTGTAGTTAGAGTATATATATACAAAATTAACGCAAGTGCATATATGTAAAACTTTGCAAGGAATCTATTAATAAAAATAGTAGCATTGGAGAATTGTGATTGAAATGAATGCCAGAGGTAAAAAAAAGATATTGTTTTGAACTTTGATTGATAATGATATTTAAAGCTTTAAATAATCAACTTTATATTTATAGAATTCAAATCTCTTAACTTCATTAATTTCCCGAATCGAGAAGAAGAATTAGACGATATATAGTAAGACTTTTCTGGTAAATTTTATTTGATTTTCAGGGGTTTTTTTTTATTGTGTGGCTTCAATCTTATTGTATATCCTTATGGGTTACTATTGATAAAGATGGACTTAACTGGTTTTATAAATGTAACCGATTCGGGAGTTATTCATTTTCAAGAGCTAAGAGGTTAGCTTTAATGAATACATTTTCCATTTATTAATTTGTTTCAAGTTATTGAAAGTGACTTTATATTTTAGTCTTACTTTCTTATCCTTTTCTGTACGAAATTGACAGTTGTTAAAATGTCTGCCTTAAAAGATACTTAATTCGTGATCCGCCTGCAGATCAGAAAAATTGTTATATATATTATATATAAGGGCGGGGATAATCAACTTACTAATTTTAAGAACATATTAGAATCTGTCACTGTCGCTTGACTTAACTGCCTCTAATGAAGTAAAAGTACTAGCAAAAGCCTTTCTTTAGAATATTGTCAACGCTTTAATATAAAATAATAATATTACAAAAAAAAAAAAAAAAAAAAAAACCTCTCTAAAATATATATATATATAGTATATATAAAAAGTTAGAGATTACTAAAAAAAACTTTTTAATGACAAAACGCAAGAAATATACAACTACCTTAATTTTTCGTGGCCACTTAGCCGAAGATTTACATTTTGGACCCTTTTGTCATAATTGGTGGATCTCAAGACCATCAGAAAAAATTAATAATCCTTGCCTTCTTTATCCTATTCGTATTCAATCTAAACTTTTAGTAACTTTAAATGGACATGATTTTATAATTGAAGTTGGACAATTAGAATCTGAATTTGGACCGCATCCAAGTTATATTTGTAAGTGTGACGGTGTTCAAAGCGAGATTTGTAAAACACCTAGTACGGCTATCACGATGGTATATCAAAAAATTTTTCAAACAAAAACTAATTTTTCGGGACCAGAAGTTATGGGCTACGACACACCCGAACTTGTTCAAGAATATCTTTATGAATTGCCATTTCAAGTTTTTAATTACTCTTTTAATAAATTACGAATATGGATACTTGGAGTTGGAAAGTCAAACAATGAAAATTTTAATTTTGCCGGACCTGGATTCAAGTCAGCATTTATTCACTCATATAATAGACAACGCAGCATTTTTTTTCAAGAAGTAGAATTTAGCGAATGCAGAATTACAATATATACGGAAGGAAATAGGCTTAAAAAAACGTTCGTCGGCTGTGATCCCAATTCGGTCTGGAATCAAGTTGGTTATCTGAAACAGTTTAGAGGTTATCAGCTTTTTGGACTTGATAATCAATATGTTCAAAATCTTATTCAAAGTATTCATGTTCCTACATGTTCGTTATCAGATTGGACCAATGAACATTTGATGACACTAGTATATAAACATCATCTCAAACGACGTACTAGTGCGCAGGTTAACTGGCAAAAACTATTTAAAGACTGGATATCACATGAAAACACAATTATCGAATTACGATCAGCTTTACAAAATTTATATTCAAAAGAATATGTAATAGGTGATCGTGAATATTGAGCCTGGGAATCTTTGTTGAGACATGTTGGTTGTGTAGAAATAACGCCGTTTGAAAAGAATCAGTCAGAGGTATATATTATAATTTTTTAAATGTTTGCAACCAAATTTATTTATTTTATTTTATAGTTTAGGTTTTGGTCAAGGTCGACAAATCCGAATGCAGACAAAGCTTCTTTAGCAACGTTATATACTCTAGGTTTTTTAAACCCAATACCAAAATATTTTAAAAATAATACTGAAACATTTTGGCAATGTTTTAAAGATTCTTTAGATGCCAATGCATGTGGTAATAATGGCAAATGTCGTGTTTTGTCTATTATTGCAAACGCATTTTCATACGAAGCAATTAAAGAAAACCTAAAGGTGAGTTTTATAATTTTAAATTGTAAAAAATAAAACATGCATAAAAAAAATCGCTTATTCTAAACCATACTATTTAGGTTTCAAATGATGCTATACTCGCTGCCAAGAAACATGCATATACTTGTGGCCCCGGAGGGCAAATTAAAAACAAACCTGCAATTACTTATGAAAAAATGTCACCCTAAAAACAGGAACAAATACAACAATTTCTAACAAACAAAGCAAATGTAATAATGAGCTCATATAAAACTGATTCAGTAACTGATGAGCCTGTTTATTACCTAAAAGATTCCAAGAATGTGCTTTGGGAGCGGTTTTGTGAAGAATATCCGGATGGTATGAGACGTACGAGTTTTTATGCGCATTTACAAGGAAATCAGTACATATATCGTGAAAATCTGGGTGGACTTTGTCAAACTTGCTCAAAATATGGGTACGATACTTTTGACGAAATTAATGAATTTATTCATAATAATATTAAGTGCCATCATATTCAGGTATATATGTAAATTAATTTATCAAATAAATTTTTATTGGATCGTTAAATGTCCTTAATTTGATTTATTCTTTGGCGATAAGAAAAATGGCTTTAAAAATTATTGCTTTTTATTTTAGAAATATACTTGTAATTTCTAAGTCTATATTATGAAAATTCTAGATAATCGAAATAAAGCAAAAGGATTATCTTAAATTTCGTATTACTATTTCGATTATCTGGAATTTATTTATGTTTAGAAATAAAAAAAAATAAAAAACCCAGAATTAAATAAGGATTTAAACTTTGGTAGTAGTATGTATTACGGGCATCGCTGTCTAGCTTCAAACTCAATCTATGCTAATCAAATAAATAACTTACCGATATATCGCTATTATTAATTATTTACTATAAAATAAACTTGTTAGACACGGCTCCTAGGAAATTGTGAAAGACTAAAGCGATTTTTAAAACGTGAATACGAATCACATTTTCACATCACAGCTAAAGGAACAACATCTCACGACACCTGCATCAATCATTGCTTGTTGTATGCATTTGGAGAATGTTGCCAACCTCATTCTCACATCTGTGATGAATGTAATGCCATATTCGAATTTTTTGTTGAATTAAAGAATAATTTATAAAAAGATATGTACGAGGAATTAGTCGAATTGCAGGATCATCTATATTATTACATGGCTCATCAAACTCGCAAAGTCTATTTAAATGGACAATTTAATGCAAACTTATTAGATTTGGATAAGGATAAAGCTTTAATTCTCGTAGATTACAAAATGAAAATATTACCAAAATCTGCTCGAGAAACAAAGCAAGATTGGTTTGGAAAAAATGGGTGGACACTCCATTCAGTGTTAGTGTATACGAAACATAATAGTTCAAAGTTAAAGTTCAAGCATTTGATCACTGGTCCGCGGATATGCGACAGGATTCATGGTTTACTGCTTCGTCTCTTTATGCAGTAATGGAGCTATTAAAAAATACAATAAAGTCAGTAATTATTATGTCCGATAATGGTAGTCATTATCATAACGCAGATCTTATGATAATTATGGGTTATTAGCCAAAATGGTATGGAATTCAAGTAGAAAAATGGGTATTTTTGGAGGCCGGAGAGGCCAAAACCACGATTGATTCACACCATGCTCAGGTAATAAAAGTATTCCCCCATTTAATTAAGGTTTTTAAAATATTTTTTCACCAAACCGATTTATTCAGATATCTCACGCAATCAATCGCTATGTACGTTTGGGATTTGATATTTCTGAAGGCCAGGATATAGAAAATGCTATTCAAAATATTCGCGGTACATCTGTGGCAAATTTAAAACCAAATCGAGATAGAGGTTAGTTTTTAAAAGTAAAATAATGTACATTGTATTTATACAAATTAGAGTACCTTTTAAAATGTAATATTTTATAAGTAATAAATAAAATTGATATTTCTATTTGTAAGCTAATGCTAATGTATAGTATAACAATTAGGTAGTGGGAAAAATTCCTTACCCGGTAATTCAAATTGGTTCGAGTGGCAATGGCCCACTACAGAAAAGTTAGCTGGAAGTATTTTGGCACGTGCCATCCCTAATATCGGAAATTGGAAAGTATTTTCACCCGCAGACTTAGAAAAATTATGCAAAAAGGATATTTGTAAACCCAATCCTGAGATTTCTATTCATACTTCGCCTTGTTCTGACTGGGAAATATCCATTCCAAATGCTACACGCAAGTTTTTATTTATTGTAAGTACTAAAATTTTATTTATTCTAATAATAACTGATTTTAAAATATTAGATCTTAATCTGACACGTCTTAACAAAAAAAATTTGATAAAAGAATTAAACTTGAGAGGGATAGAAACAAACGAAAAAGAAAACCGAAGGACACTAATATCAAATTTGGAGATCCAGCTGGAAACTGATATTAAAAATGCTAAGCTATGTAAGCAACTAGTTATAATAATTTGTTGCTAATTGTGCACTTACAACATAACATTTTACATATGTTAGGTCGTGATATAAACCCTGACGTTTTAGTTGAAAAAATCAACATGAGTAATGATAGGTATGAAATAAGTTCAATTCAACGTTTTAATATATACTTACTTAGATAATATTTAGATTGAATACTGTAAATTTTCCATTACCGTCGGGATGGGCATTAAAAGAGATGCAAAAATACGGAAAAAAGGGAGCTGGAAAAAGAATTGCAAAAAAGGTGAGAAAAATATTGGAGGGGTATTTTCTAGCTGGTAATGCAGACAAAAATGATCGTTATACCGTGCAAGACATGTATCAAGCTCTTCAGCAAAGGGTGCTTGAGGGTGACATTAAGGCCGAAGATGTTCCGAAAGTGTCTACCATTCAAAGTTGGATAGGCCGTTATACCCGTCAACATCGTGAGCATGCAGCTCAAACAAGTGTAATTTGACAATTCTAAAATAGTACAAATTGTAATACGAGATTTTTTTAGTATAAAGTGTTTCGTATTCTTGCTTATAAAAAAGAAATTCATATGCTTTTAGAGATATTATGGTCCATCTTTTGATTTTATTTTTTTTTTGATTGAATTTTGATTGGTTTTTGAAAAGTAGATCTGTATCTAGTGCTAATATCATAGTAAAAATGTATTAATATTTATCCGGAATCTGCCGTTGACGGCAAATAACTCTTTTTTTTTTTATTAACTAAATAAAAGAACTAAACGGCATATTCTTGGAGTTTTATATATACGGTTTGTTATATATTTGATACTGACAAGCTTTTTCTTGGTGGTGTTACATTATGCTTAAAAACTGCTATCTGCTAGATTTTTCTTTAATGATCTACAAAATTTTACCCCATTTAATACTAATGATTTTCACTGATTTGGAGGCGGATCACAAATTAATATTAAATTTATAAACTTGTTATCATCAGATTCATAACCATTAATATTTATATGCATCCTTAGATTTGGATAATTTGGTTGAAGTATATCTGGCTTGTACCTTAATTACGGATGCTGGCATTGTTTATCTAGACGGTATTGTATTCATAATACATTTTATTACAAATATTTAATACCATACAAAAATTTTATTAATATCCAGACAAATGTTTAAATAGGCCTACTCAAACTTACTCACCTTAGTTTAAGAAAAATACTTATCAAAAATGAATCATTGTCTACAATGTAAATCTACATTTGCCAATAGGAAATTAATATACCTTGATGTAGGATATACGCGCATTACTGACAAAGGAGTAAGAGAATTAAGAGATAAATATCTTTTCTACATATGTACGACTTCCTCATAATTAAATACTGCATTTATTCATTTTCAATTGGCATTATTTTTATGTAGGCTTACCGTATTTGTCCTTCTTGAATTTGGCTTTTACTCAAATATCTTTGTCGTGACGTAATATTTTGGCAGGTAAGAAAATATCAAATTGTTAAATCGTTATGTTAAAATTTATATCGCAAAATTTTAACCAATTTTTCATTTATTATTTAGATATTCCTTCACTTAAACCAGTTCGACTTAATGGAATTACCAAAGAAGTTTGAATATTATGATGTTTAAAAAAAGTGCTTATATGTATTTGGCATGCTGAAATTCTCTGATCATATGTATAAATGCTAAACATCTTATTTAATAATTTCTGAGAATTAAAATCGTATTAAAGACTTTTAACAAAATTCTGTAAATAAATATAATATAATGATGATTATATTTACGAAGCACCATATTTATAATTACTATTCATTTATTTGTAGCAAGTATATGCAGTAACATTTTTTTGTGACGTCCCTCTGTCTTTAATAAATTTCTAGAAGTTTATTATCCTATTTTATAGATATATTACGAGGGCGCCTCCAAATTTCGATGATACGCATCAGAACCGGGGCAAGAATTAAGCAATGCTAGCCGTCCAAATCTACAACAAAATTATTAGCTGAGCGTTTTTTGTTTAATAAATGACTACGACTTCATTAATAAAATTAAGGTTCTGTTGCACTAAAAAACAAATATGCATACATACATACGTGGGAATTTTTTAAAATTATATTTTTGATACAACAATATAGACAATTAACAAGTTAATCAAAAACGTAACTATTGTCGTAACTTTTGTGTCACTTTGACTAAACATTAAAAGTCCGTTACCCTAGACTTGATTTTATTTAGAACACAAATTTTTTTCCTTCTTTAAAAATAAATCAAAAAATGGACTCTGAACAACTTCGTAAACTTGGATACAATTATTACTATGGTATTGGCGTTGAGAAAGACGAAAAGAAGGGTTTTGAATATTATATGAAAGCAGTTGAGTTAGGAAATTCAAATGCGATGAATGATGTTGGCGTTTGTTATCATATTGGAACTGGAGTAGAAAGAAATTATCAGAAATCATTTGAATATTATAAGAAATCTGCTAATTTGGGTAATGCTTATGGAATGTGTAATGTTGGTAAATGTTATGAATTTGGATATGGGGTTGATCAAGATTATAATAAAGCATTTGAATACTATAAAAAATCGGTCAATGTGGGTATAGATGGAGCAATGTATAATGTCGCTCGATGTTATCGAAATGGTGTCGGCACAAAGAGAGATATTCAGAGTGCAAATTATTGGTTCAAAAAGGGCAGAAGTCTTTTGAAAACTAATAAATCACCAGATCATATTAATCCAGGACTTAAAAGAATATTAGACGATGAGAGATTTAAATTATCCTGGATTGATTATAATGAGTTCAGAAATATTACAGAAAAAGGAAGGGGAGGATTCGCAACTGTGTATAGTGCAAGATGGTTCGATAGAATTAATTATGCATGGAACGATGTTGCACTTAAAGTGATTCATAATTCAAACGAAAATGGGCAAGAATTTATCCAGGAATTGAAAAATTACTGTGAAATTGGTTATGAGAACCCTTCATTCTTGAACTGCCATGGAGTGTCAAAAATGATAGTGATGATTATATTATTGTTATGGGGTTTGCATCAAAAGGATCGTTACGACAAAACCTTATAGAAGTATCACAATTGGAATGGAGGGATAAATTAAATATTTTGAACGGTATAGCTGTTGATCTTGAATCAATTCATGCGCAAGAACTCGTTCACAGAGATTTACACAGCGGGAATATTTTGATCGAATATCGTTTGCAAGACGCATATATCACTGATCTTGGACTTTGTAAAAATGAAAAGGAAGGAAAAATTTGTGGTATTCTTCCATATATAGCGCCTGAGGTTTTAGTTAGCCAAGCGTATACTAAAGCATCAGATATTTACAGTCTTGGAGTTATCATGACAGAGATTTCGACCGGACAAAGAGCATTTGATGGAATTCCGTTTGATGATTATCTTGTAACAAGAATTATCGGTGGATCAAGACCTAAATGTTTGGGACCTGATTGTTATATTAAGTTAGCTACGAAATGTATGGATAAAGAATTTAATAAATGACCTACTGCAACAGAAATTATTGAAATAATCACACGATGGTTAGATGAAATAGATCAGGAAAACGATAATGAAATCAAAAAACAAATTTTGGAAGCTAATAAGATTAAACCAGAACCGAATAAACAAATACATTCACATGATGAATATACTAGCAAGATATATGATACGAAAAAATTTTCGGAATATATTAGCCAACCAATTAGTATTGTAGAATTTTCGAGCAATTTCTCAAATTTAGAATTAAATTAAACTAGCGTCATTATCATGTTAAAATAAGGTAAGAAATAATTTCTATAAACATAGTTAAACTCTAACAAATAAGAAATTAACATGCTATTTTGATCTATACGATTGTAAATACTATTATTAAGGTCGTTCTCAAGTGCCTCAATTAATGATGCCTGACGAATGACGAAAATATACGTCATTGACGAATGACGAAACCATTCGTCAGGTAATTTCTGATTGACGAATTGACGATTGACGAAACCCCTGACGATTGACGAAACCTATGACGAATTGACGAAACCTATGACGAATTGACGAAACCTATGACGAATTGACGAAATCAATGAAGAAACCTGAAGAGTTATATTCCATACAAAATAGAGTTAATTACCGCGTTTATAAAAAGTTAAGAAGTGTTTTAATAACGATATAAAAAAAACGATGTTTTAAGCGATAATGCATAATTAATAACAGCGATAGAGAATCAATATAGGCTGCTAAGATAACCAGTGCATTATTATTATCGTGATTTTACTTATTTACGAAGGAAGAGACGCGAAAATACTTGAAAACCAATGTTTAGATCGACCTTGGTGCACTAATTAAAAATGACGGAAACGAAATTTTACAAATAATGAGCACCAATATATCGTTGTAGTCTCCAACACTAACACTCTTGCCATAAACTTCTATCTTTACGCGCTTTGTTTATTTACAAAATTTAATTTCCTTTTTTAGGGGTCGTCTAAAGCCATGTACCCACGTGACATTTTCGTGTAAATCAACCAAACGGAATCGCGAAATTTTGTTTACACGGATCAGCCCGAAGAAGTCAAAAAACAAAAAAAACGCAAGAACATAAAAACGGCATTCTAAACCTATCTTGGGCCATTAATAAAAAATGTCGGGAAGGTAATTTTACCTATATTAGTCCTAACCCTAACCCTGACCCTAATGCTAAATAGTCTCTGATACGAACTTTAACTAAATTTTCAAAAAATCACGTGGGTACATGGCTTTAGCCATCCCCCTTTTTTACGTGTTCGGAATCTATGTCGGGTTGATCCAGAATTGACGAAAATAAACGCGTGCACAAATTTTGACTATTCCGGATCAACCCGATTGCCGGTATTCTCGACCAGTATTCCGGATCAACCCGACATAATTACTACCGGTATTCCGGATCAACCCGAACTAATATTTGAACGTGAGAAAGAAGAACAAAGAAAAAAGCCAATGAAACCTTATAATGAAATATCATTTTTTTCATTTTTTTTGAAACAATTTAAGGTTTAGTGTATCTAAAGATCATTATATAGAAACTTGTTGTTTAATTATTGGCTGAATCGGTTGCCAATGTTTCATCAATCGTTAGAGGCTTCGTCAAGGTTTCGTCAATAAGTCATATGTTTCGTCAATTCGTCATAGATTTCGTCAATTCGTCATAGGTTTCGTCAATTCGTCATAGGTTTCGTCAATTCGTCATAGGTTTCGTCAATTCGTCATAGGTTTCATCAATTCGTCATAGGTTTCGTCAATCGTCGGGGTTTCGTCAATCGTCAAGGTTTCGTCATGACGAAACCATGACGACGTCATTCGTCATCGCAAAAATAATTTCGTCTGGCATCATTAGCCTCAATCAATGAGTCAAAAGTGTCAGAAAATAAATTTTATTTAGTGGAAAAAATTTTAAATTGATAATCATTAGCGTAGCTTAATAAAGCTTGTTACACAATTAAATCATTATTTATTAGTGAAAGGTATTAATTGAATTTTCGTTTTAATCAACAAACTTTTTACAACAAACCTCCTTTTTTTTATACTGCTTTTGAAAGTTTTACGATCAATAAAATATTCAAAGATATCGTTTAAACAACTTTGTCATGAATCGTCATTCTTAATATCAACAAATTACTACTGTATTTCTATTTCACTTTTCGCATTAATAACTTTTATAAAAGTAAAAAAATCGGGAAGCCCAAATTAAAATAACGAATATATTTGTAATTTTATTACGAATTTGATAAATAATAAAAAAAATCAATAACAGATAAGAACCGCTCAATTATCGATTTCAGTATTTATTTAGATTGATCATAATAAATGAGTACTAGTACGATCACTCACTAATCACTTCGAAAATGATGCTTGAGAAGATTTCAATTACGTCATTTATCTCATATTTGCAAATATGATTATATTTGAGCACTATTATAATCACTTGCTAATCACATTAATCACATTGAGAACTACCTAAGCCAGGGAGTTGAAAATGCTAAGAAAACTATCTGTATGTTCATGAAGGAAAGCAAATAATTTTTTCTTTTGGTAAGGAAAAAAATCTTAAACAATTATTACATTAATCAAACAAAATATTTGTTGATAAAAAAAAAAAACAAAATATTTGACTGATAAAAAAAAAACAAAATATTTGATAAAAAAAAGACAAATTTATATTATATTATTTATTCATTTTTCTCAAATCAATTTTGGGCATGAAAGTCAAGTGATCTTATTGACTGGATTTTCAATTACAGCTTGGGATAACGAATATCCGCTACCGAATACAAAAATTGTAGGTGGGTAAGTTCGTAGTTGTTGGTATGAATTATGAGAAAGAATGACGCAAGGTTACACGGTCATAATAAGGGCACTGGTGGGAAATGCATTTATCATATTTGGAGGTCCGGTGAAATCGAAAAGAAACCTATTTTTAGAAATATATTTAAGAAAGTAATAGTAAACTGCCACCATATTATAAAAGATGGGATGTTTTTTTTTTTATAAAAACCTATATCTGATGCAGGTAACAGTTTCATTTACACTAAAAAAAAAAACTTACGCTAATTTGCTATAGAATACCTACACTAAATTCTATCATAATATTTTGATACATAAAAAATTAGTTATATCTCACATAGCTCACTGCAGTTGCCTGACACGTTTCTGTTTGTGCATAACTTAACGTTTTCTTGATTTTTGTTAAGCTCAATACTATATTCTTAATTAATTCAAAGATTCAATTTTTTCGACGTCGAAATAAGTAATAATGAAATTTTTTTCTTGCAAACTATAATGGTTTATGTATCGGGCAATTGAATCAATATTGTTCCAATGGACTCAAACAAGACTGCGCTTATAAGTATCGCGGTATTCTTAACTTCCTGGATGTTATTTGCTTGGCGTTATCGCATAAGCTGTGTAGGTACAGTACTTTCACAAAAACGCGAAAATAAAAGTATTTTACTAATACAAAGTCTCTATCCCTTTAGAGTTATCGCCTTATATATTAGATATTATCAGTCAGATATACATTTATCCAGTGTTGTACACAGGGCAGTGGGAGAGTTTGGATAAATTGGAGTTTAAAAAGATTCCAATAGTTCAAAATTAATTTTTTTTCAGTCTTAAATAAAAATTTAAAGCTTTATTTTACACATATATTTATTATTTTTGATACGGTTTTCGAAATATTGTGGGATAAGATGAGTTGTCTTGGGACAGGACGAGCCGCAACAAGGCAAAAAAGTCTAACACTGCATTACCACATTTCACCAATTTCCACCATTAATTTTAGTCTCTGGCATTACAAGTGCTGATTACAACATGCACTTTAGTGTTGTTGTCAATTTCCACCTTTTTGCTACGTAAGGCTGACTGCTAGTTTTGTTCAGTCTTTCAAAAAAAAAAGTTCATAAGAACAAAAGCAGCTTTTTTTTGAATTAATAAAATTTTTTGTAGTATAGTCTTTAAATTTGCATTTTCTTGTTATTTATTATAATATGAGTACATAAAAAATTGATTTTACAAAGTTTTTTTTTTGTTAATTTCCCTCTTTTTGTAACACCCAGCCCATGTATTTACAACGGCAACTATATAAGTCTTTATACACGTAAGAATTTTCATTTCATTTTTTAATTTTATTCAACTTCTTCTTTATATTGATTATTTTTTCCATTCCTTAATTTTTCTTTGATAATACAATATTAGTTTCGATCTTATTCTTTATTTTCCACAAGAATATCAGCAGCAATGAAATAACGTACTGTATTTCCATGGTTTCTAATAGTATACTTTCAAACTCACGTCCAAATATATCCAATATCCATTTTTGAAATCACCAATCGTATTATATACAGCATTTGAAACAGTATGAGATGTACTTTCCATTCATTATCTGTTATCAATCCATTGAAGAGTAATTAATATATAAACTTAATTACTATTCACTTTACTATCATAATTTTCAAAGGAATCTTTATCATTTTGAGTTATTTTTATGTACTTGTTGCTATTTTACTTAGATAATTTGCCAAAACAATTGGTAAATTTATTTCATTTTCAACGATTAAAGTGTTATTGCTCTTAGACGATCAATATAGGAAGAATATTATGGATAATTATTCTAAGTCTCATTCCAACACTATAAAGATTTACAAATACAGTAAATATTCTACATTTAATGAAAAATACGTCAAACAGTATGGTTTGGTTCATAGATCTTTAAGTGTTATCAGTTCTTATCTCTGTGCTTATTCAATTAAGGATGGCAGAAAAATAATTTAAATTAGTGTGGTTTATGATTTATGTGTCTAAATGTCGCATAAAATATCCAAACAATAAACGTCACTGATTTAAATCAATATAAACATAATATCCGTAAACTATATTATGATTCCAAATGGTTTGTTCAGCAAAAAATGATTCCAATTCATATCGCTTATTTCTCATGTTAAGAATAAAAATTGAAATAATCGAAAGTGTGTCACTTTGGGAAAGCAAAAGCATTCTCCTCGCATAATTACAGCTAAAAAAAATCTATATATACATATTGCGCGTAATGGATGAACTAAAATTATAACGCTTATTATAAATAATTGTTATCGTGATCACTGAATTATAGCATTGAATTATGGCATAATCTCAAATACTGTATTTATTGCTGTGTATTTTTTATTTTAGCATATCATTCAGAATTTCATTTGATTCTTATTTTTGAGCAATAAATATAACCGACTAAAAAAATTATTTCTACTTGAATTATATTGTATCTCACAACTCATACTTTGTCATATCCAATACTGAATCGTCAATAATTATAGCAGATAATCAATTAATGCATGTAATCATTAAATCAAGTGACGACTCAAAACTGCAAGCAGGCAACGCTTTCCGCCACATGTATATTTGATAGTTATTACGCTAAAATACAAATGCGCACGCAGACAGACATGAAAAGTTTAAAAATTACGCTTTTGATAGTTAATGTATGTCAATTAATAAATTTATCAAAAGCGAAAATTATTGTAACCTTTGCATCACTTTGACCAAACATAAAGGTCCTTCGTTATGCTTTTGCCAATTAAAGTTTGCATTTTACTTGGAGCATGAATTTTTTCCTTTAAAAAAAAAAAAACATAAACAACTTTGTTAGTACACTCCTCTGATAATGGAATTTTACAAGTTTTATAATTGCAATTTCTCAACAGTATAACCCCGCAATAGTCACATGCCAAAATCAGACATTCTATGTGCCTATTGCGAGATTGTGACTAAAGCGAGCAGGAATTTATATATAGTGTATATAGTTAAATAGAAGAATTGAGGTGACTATAGCGAGATTGTGACTAATGCGAATGTGACTATTGCGGGTTATACTGTATCAATTTGGGATAGTTTTTTGTTTTATTAAATAGTTATTTGGTTACAATTATGAACTGGGTATTGATGTTAAGAAAGACGAATAGAAGGCTTTTTAATATTATATGTGAGCAGCTGAGTTAGGAAATTCGGGTTCGATAACTAATGTTAGTACTTGTGAAATAAATTACCAGAAATCATTTGAATATTGCAAGAGATCTGCCGATTTAGGCGATGCTAATGGAATGTGTTGTGTTGGTTTTCTTTATGATGAGGTTGATCAAGATTATACTAAAGCATTTAATACTATAAAAAATCTGCTAATATGGGTTCTAAGACAGCAATAAATAATGTTGCTGGCTTTTATCGAAACGGAATTGGTACAAAGAGAGATATTCAGAGTGCAATTTATTGGTTATGAAATATAGAAGCTTTTTGAAAACTAATAAATCACCTGATCATATCAATCGTAACTTAAGAGAATATTAGACTAAGAGAAATTTAAAATATCTTGGATTGATTATAAAGAGTTCAAAGAAATCAAGGAATCAGGAAATGGAGGATTTGCAACAATAAATAGTGCACGTTGGTTTGATAGTATTAATTATGTATGAGTGACGTTGCGCTTAAAGTGATTCATAATTAAAACGAAGTCGTGCAAGAATTTATCCAGGAATTGAAGAATTTCTACGAAATTAGTTATAAGAAAATACCTGCGGGTCTATAGCGTAAGTGGTTACGCTCCCAGGCCGGTTCAAGCCCTACTAAGGGACAAAGAAAACTATACAAGATCACGAGATGGACGGGCTGAACTAGGATGTCAGGACTGCAGTTGATAAACTTGAATACCTCTGGGGTTTTAAAAAAAAAAATTAAATCCTTTTGTGCAATTATAAATATCCTTATTGCCACTATTATTTAAGATTTGTTCATTACTAATTGTCATTTATCGCATTGTGCAATAAATAATATAATATGTAAAATGATATGACCAATGGAAAACGGATAAAATTGATGCATTTTTTATCAAGATTATTATTATCAAATGCGTATTACTATATATTTGTATCTTCACTAAAATAAATAAAATCAAAATATATATTATGACTTAATTAATGATTTAATTAAATACTTATATTACAATATAAAATAATACTGTATTCTTTATACTGACGACGCAATGAATTAATATAAATATTTGAATATCATATTTAAGTACTTAGATTAATGTTTACATCAGTATTGCTAATTCAGTACTTGTAAATTAAATTTAAAATTTAGATTAAAAATAAATAATTCGTTTTAATAATTTTTATAATTACATATTAAATTAATCTTTATAAATAAATAATATTTGTGGATTAAATAACATGATTAAAAATCCATCTGATTGGCTGTCGATCCTTATAGTAATGCCCTATATAAAAATACGATCGATCATATGAAAAGTCACAAACGAATCTGATTATATCAGATTAAATTTGCTAGAAGCAAGTAATATTGGAAAACAATATTTCTTTAAAATTTCGGTAACCGTTAATTATAAAAATTTATGACTTGCTATTTGCAAGTAAAAAAAATTACATAATAAATAGCTAACGAAATTTTAAAGAAATATTGTTCTCCGACGTTACTTGCTTCTAGCAAATTTAATCTGATATAATCAGATTCGTTAGTGACTTTTCATATGATCGATCGTATTTTTGTATGGGACGTTTACCCTAATCAGCCAATGAAAATTCAAAGATCGGCAACCAATCAGATGGATTTTTAATCATGCTGGATTAAATACGTAACTAATTAATATTAAAAATGTGAACACGAATAAAATGAAACTAAATATACGTAGTAATATAAATGTAGTAATAACGCGTAGTAATATGCATGATCTATTATCAAATCCATAAGATTAAATAGTAAACTTAAATAGGTCATTTTAACGAGTTAATCTAATAAAAACTTGAATTACATATAAACAAGAATCATAATTCAACTCAAATTAAAAATCATAAAACCAGGCAGAAAGTATCAGGCTCGATTAGACTAGTCCTTACTACACTTCGGACATTGTTATTTGGTTAATGAATGTTAATTATTTAATAATATTAATCATTTGGTGAAATGTTTTTCTAAATTATTACTTTTAATTTTATTTAGAAATAAATTTTACTTTAATGATTGGTTATTTTTGAACATGAAATTGTATAGAAAATAATTTTTTATGCAAATTTTGACATTTTCTTGAGTGCCGTCAAAGATAAACCTGTCATCAGGGTTTAAATTATATTTGACCTGACACAATCCCTAAATAATTAAATAGATTATGTCTGGTACAAACAATAATTGAAAGAGCCCGATGACAAATTTATTATTTAAGATATAAAATACATCGGATGCAAATTCTGGTAACAGAACAACCTCATCAAATAAAACTTTAGTACGGCAACCGAGAGAGCTTCTGCGGCCATTGTGGTTGATATCATCAGTTACTGTGGGTAAACTTTTAATTCGTTTTAATTGAATTTAATATGGACAACTGCTATGATTTTCAATCTTTAGTTCATACAACGGTCAAATCACACTATTTAGATGATGATTCTGAGTGTACATATTAGCCACAATAAACAGAACAACCGGTCAAGCAATACGTTGACGTAACCTGATGTTGACATGTGACACCGGCACTCCTAAATTTGGATTTACCGTTGTTGATAGGGCAATTACACCATATAAGAAAAATAGTTTCGGGAAAACATGTATAGGCACTTGTAAAATGTCACGAACTAATGGGGCCGGTTTTGCACATGCATTGTCTGACACGTAACGGTGGATCGCATTGGTTTGTTTTCCGTGCCAATTTAAATGTGAAACTACCTTTTGCAGCAGCTTACTAAGCCGATTTATACGGTGTATGGAACGGGTAATTCAATGAAAATTCACGACTTCTTTCCAATGGATATTATTTCAGAAGACTTGATAGTAGCTAGAGTATATATATACAAAATTAACCCAAGTGCATATATTTAAAACTTTGCAAGGAATCAATTAATATAACTTAACTGTCGCATTAGACAATTTTGATTGAAATGGATGCCAGTGGTAAGAAAAGGGTATTGTTTTAAACTTTTATTGATAATGATATTTAAAGCTTTAAATAATCAAATAATATTTATAGAATTCAAAACTCTTAACTTCATTAATTTCCTGAATTGAGAAGTAGAATTGGACGATATATTGCAAGACTTTCTGGTAAATTTTATTTTTTTTAATGTGTGGCTTCAATCTTATTATATTTCCTTATAAGAGTTACTATTGATAAAGATGGACTTAACCGGTTTTATAAATGTAACCGATTCGGGAGTTATTCATTTTCAAGAGCTAAGAGGTTAGCTTTAATGTATGCATTTTCACTTTATCAATTTGTTTCAAATTATTGAAAGTGACTATCTTATTTTAGTATTACTTTCTTATCCATTTCTGTACGAATTGACTGATGTTGGAATTTCTGCCCTAAAAAGATATTAATGTTATAAAATTTATAAAATTGCCATCATCAGTTTCATAACAATTAATATTTATATGCATCCTTAGATTTGGATAATTTGGTTAAATAATATCTTACTCGAACCTTAATTACGGATGCCGGCATTGTTTTATCTAGACGGTATTGTATTCATAATACATTTTATTACAAATGTTTAGTACATACAAAAATTTTATTAATATTCAGACAAATTTTAAATAGGCCTACGCGAACTTATTCACCTTAGTTTAAGCAAAATACTTATCAAAAATAAAACATTATCTACAATCTGTAAATCTACATTTGCCAATAGGAAATTAAAATACCTTGATGTTGGATATACGCATGTTACTGATAAAGGAGTAAGAGAATTAAGAAGTAAATATCTTTTCTACGCATGTACGACTTTGCCATAATTAAATATTGCATTTATTCATTTTTTTTCAATTGATATTATTTTTATGTAGGCTTGCCTTATTTGACGTTCTTGAATTTGGCTTTTACTTAGGTATCTTTGTCGTGTCGTAATATTTTGGCTGGTAAGTAGACATCAAGCTTTTAAATCGTTATGTAAAATTTATACCGCAAAATTTTAACAAATTTTTCATTTAATATTTAGATATTTCTTCGCTTAAACCAGTTCGCCTTAATGGAATTACCAAAAAAGTTTGCGAGGATGAATATTATGATGCTTAAAAAAAAGAAGCCTATATGATATTTGGCATGTTGAAATTCTCTGATCATATCTATAAATGCTAAACATATTATTTAATAAAGTTCAGAACATTAGAATCACATTAAAGACTTTCTTTTAACAACCTTCTGTAAATAAAATATAGTATAATGATTATTTTTACGAAGCACCACATTAACAATTACTGTTCATTTACTTATAGCAAAATATGCTTAACATTTTTTTGTGACATCCCTCTGTATTTAATAAATTTCGCAATTTTATTATCCTATTTTATAGATCTATTACGAGGCGTTTCCAAAATTTCGATTAGAACCGGCCAGCATTGAGCAATACTGCGTCCCAAGTCTACAGCAAAATTATTAGCTGAGCATTTCTTGTTTAATAAATTACTACGACTTCATTAATAAAATTAAGGTTCTGTTGCACTAAAATTAGGGATGGGCACGGTCGGTCACGGTCAGTCATCGGTCGGTCATAATCGGTTAACCGCTTATGACCGGTTGACCGAGTCATTCATACGGTTAATGACCGGTTACAGCCGATAAGTTATTTACCCAATTATCCAATCAAATATCTAAATAAGTGACAAGTAGGGATTTGCATCACATGATCAATAAACCGTTCGTTCATATTTCTGGTCAAATTTGCAGATCATTTGACCACATTTAAGGTTGTTTTCTGGCCAAATGATCTGCAAATTTGACCAGAAGCGGAAGCAAATCATGTGATCAACCGCCAATCAGAATATAGAATTTGATGATTACCGGCGCAAAAAACCTGAAAAAAATGACAGTATAAACTACCTCGATGTATTAAGCAAATATGTCGAGAAGGTAATTTTGCTTATATATATCTACCTAAGACCTAATCTAACCATAATATAGGACGACCCTAACCCTAACCCTAAAGTTAATTGAAAATTTATTAAATATGGTTGCCTCCCCTTTAGACGTCCCCTTATTTGTACCCAAAAGAATTCTGTCAAAATTGCAGATCATTTGACCGGAATTAAAATTGTTTTGTTATAATTCTGGCCAATTGATCTGCGAATCTGGCCGGAATTATGAACAAGGTATTTCTCAACCGGGTTCACTGCTAAAAAATTTTCAGATCATGTGATATTCATTAATTTATATACTCATTATTGTTATATTCATTAGGGAAATTATAGGCACCTCTCGCAGGATATATATAAGCTATATATCTCCCACAACCAAATTCGTTTAAGGTAGGGTTAGGGTTTGTGTAAGGGTTAGTGTTAGTGATGTATATAGTAAAATTGGTCAAGGAAAATTTTTTTGTTAGGCTAGAAAGGTAGTTTCTTATGTAAATGTTCAAGAAATAATCGATTTTTGAAAAGGCGAACGTTTGTTTTGAAATTTGCCTGATCGTGTTATGTTATACCAAGGGCGATTAACTATTCGCTAATTTGGCATTGATCATCACGTGGAATGATTTTTATTGGCCAATTTCACGGGAGATACATCTCCCACGGGAGATGCCTAGAAACACCCAATGAAACATATCGTCCATCAAACATGCAAAGTCACATGATTTGAAAAACTTTTGAGAGGAGGGTTGATTTTTTTCTATTTATCATATGATACAGATATACCGATATGAATTTTAAGCAATAATTATTCATTTATTAGCCAGAATATTAAGAATTTGGCAGCGGTCATAATCTTGACCAGTCGGTCAAACTGCTCTGATGCAAATCTTACGTTTTTGATACTCCTGCACTTACTTTTTTGATACTCCTGTATGCAGTGTTGTACATGGGACAGTTGGGACATACGTTGGGACATTTTGGGACATTCTGGGACAATTTTATAAATTGAAATTACTTAAAATTTTATTAAGATAATCTAATTAAATTTTTTTAAAAATGTGTTCAGCATCTAAAAAAATATATAATTATATATTTTTTTAAATTAATTTATTAATTATTAAGGCTTGGGACATAGTTGGGACACTTGGGACGCTGGGACGTTGGGACGTTGGGACATGGCAAAAAAAGGCTGGGACAG
>QKWP01000143.1:128740-144616 GCA_003550325.1 Gigaspora rosea | reverse complement strand
ATTGGCAAATTTTTTCTATCGCCCTAGAATTTTGAAATCAATTGTAATAACGTTATGATTTTAAAAATAAAGTTGATCAGCTTTAAAAAAAACCCGAACAAACCGAGGCAGTGAAAAAAAACATAATTAAAAAAAATGATCTTTATAATGTTATAATTTATTCAAAAATAATTTTATATTTTGGATTCATTAAAAATAAATCAACTTTATAATAAGTTTTAAAGGCTTCAATATTATATTTTTGAGTTTCGGATTATAGGTTTGGGTTTCGGATTATAGTTTCGGGGTTTCGGGTTTCGTTTTTTTTTTTTTTTTTAAAAAATCCGAAACTAGTTTCGGATTAGAACCCTTCCGAAACTAGTTTCGGGTAGGTTCGTTTCGACGCCATGTTTGCTTTCCGCCATATGTACATTGCTAGTTGTTACGCTAAAATACAAATTCGCACTCAGTTAGACATGAATAGGTTTAAAAATAACACTTTTGATAGATTATATATGTCAATTAATCAAAAACAAAAATTATTGTAACCTTTGTATCACTTTGGCCAAACATAAAATTCCTCCGTTACGCTCATGGCAATTAAAGTTTGTATTTTATTTGGAGCATGAATTTTTTCCTTAAAAAAAAAAAAAAAAGGAACCTAACAACTTTGTTAGTGCACTCCCCTGATAGTGATCACTAGAATTTTACAAGTTTATAATTGCAATTTTTCAACTTCACACTTATCAGTTTTTTGTTTTATTAAATAGTTATTTGGTTACAATTATGAACATGGTTTTGAAGTTAAGAAAGACGAATGGAAGGCTTTTGGATATTATATGTGAGCAGCTGAGTTAGGAAATTCGGGTTCGATGACTAATTTTTGTACTTGTTATAAATTTGGAATTGAGTAGAAATAAGTTACCAGAAATCATTTGAATAATGGAGATGAGATTAATCAAGATTATAATAAAGCATTTGAATACTATAAAAAAACCTACTAATATGGTTTCTAAGGCAGCAATAAATAATGTTACTGACTGTTATCGAAACGGAATCGGTCCAAAGAGAGATATTCAGAGTGCAATTTATTGGTTCACGAAATATAGAAGCTTTTTGAAAACTAATAAATCACCCGATCATATCAATCGTGAACTTAAGAGGATATTAGACTATGAGATATTTAAAATATCTTGGATTGATTATAAAGAGTTCAAAGGTATCAAGGAATTAGGAATGGAGGATTTACAACTATATATGGTGCACGTTTGTTTGATATAATTTATTATACATGAGGGATGATGCGCTTAAAGTGATTCATAGTTCAAACGAAGTGTGCAAGAATTTATCCAGGAATTGAAGAATTACTGCAAAATTGTTTACGTGAATCTTACATATTTGAATTGTTATGGGGTGTCAAGACATGATCATAGTAATTATATTATAGTCATGAAGATTGCACCAAAAAGTTTGTTACGACAAAATCTTGTAGAAGTTTCACAGCGAAATTGGCAATATTTACGCCTCAGAAATACTTTTTGACACTAAAATTCATCCTTCAAAAAAGACCAGCCAACTTATTGAGTTGGAAGTAAAGAATATAATTTGTTCAGCTCAAATCATTTTAAGAGAAGCTTTGAAATGAGGAGGAACTTCGAAATCTGATTTTGTTAATCCTTTAAGCAAAGAATGATCATATCAAGATGGATTGAAGTTCTATAATCGAAAATGAAAACCTTGTCATAACAATTGTGAAGTTGAATTGAAAAATTAGAAATTAAACNATATTCAGAGTGCAATTTATTGGTTCACGAAATATAGAAGCTTTTTGAAAACTAATAAATCACCCGATCATATCAATCGTGAACTTAAGAGGATATCAGAATTTGATTTTGTTAATCCTTTAAGCAAAGAATGATCATATCAAAATGGATTTAAGATCTATAATCGAAAAGGAAAACCTTGTCATAACAATTGTGAAGTTGAATTGAAAAATTAGAAATTAAACAAGAAAAAGCTGCTGAAAAAAACCGAATGAACAAGTACATTCTTTTATCCTCGTCTTGTCAGATTATTTAAAGTCGTGTGTATTCTTTAAAAATAGTTGTTACTATATCTAGTCAACTAATAAAATTGATTATATGAAAAATCATCATTTAAAGAATATCTAGCCGAAATTGAAGACCCGAAAAACAGTCAAGAAGTAAACTATGCTTTGCCGGAAACCTACTAGTTTACAAATATCCAAGTTTGAGATCTACCAGGAAACGTTAGACTATAATTTAGACAATGATTTATCTCGAGTACAAGTAGCTGAGAAAATAGGAATAAGAAACGTGGAAACAGAAGATATTTTATTTTGCCATATTGAAGAGTTTTTTTGGATAGATTAGTGGACTATGCTAGTAAATTGCTAAATCCAGACAATTGAATGAAAGGATAAATTGAATATTTTGAACGGAATAGCTATTGATCTTAAGTCGATTCATGCGCAAGAACTCGTTCACAGAGATTTACGCAGCGTGAATATTTTGCAAGGAGATGCTTTGCATGTTAGATTTTCTAAAAATGAAAAAGAAGGAAATATTTGTGATATTCTTTCATATATAGCACCTGAGGTATTAGTTGGTCAATCGAACACTAAAGCATTCGATATTTACGGTCTTGGAATTATCATGACAGAGATGATGAATTCATTTGAAGAATATCTTGTAACAAGAATTATAAATGGATCAATATCTAAATGTTTAGTGCCTGATTACTATATTAAATTAGCTACGATATTTTTGGATAAAAATTTTGATAAATGACCTACTGCAACAGAAATTATTGAAATAATCTCTCGATTGTTAGATGAAATAGAACAGGGAGAGATAATGATATCAAAAAACAATTTTTTGGAAGCTAACTAAAATTAAGCCAGAACCCGAATAAACAAATACATTAACATGATATGTATATTAGTATGATATCTGAATCGAAAAAATTTTCAGAATATATTAGTAACTCGATTAATATTGTAGAAATTCGAGTAATTTAGATTTAAAATAAACTAGTATCATCAACACATTTAAGTATAAACTATCTTTAAGTTTTAAATTGAATCCTTTTGTGCAATTATAAATAGCCTTATTGCCACTATTGCTTAATGATTAATTCATTAGTAATTGTCATTTATAACATTGTGCAATAAATAATATAATTAAAAGATATGACCAATGAAAAACAGATAAAATTGATACAGCAATGTACATGTTTTATAATTTAGAAATTAAGATTATTATTGTCAAATTTGTATATTTTTATATTCACTTAAAATAAATAAAATCAAATTATAAATAATATATATTATGAACGGAATGATTTGATTAAATACTTATATAACACACTGAATTAATGTAAATAATTGAATACCTTATTTAAGTTCTTAGATTAATGTTTACATCAGTACTTGCTAATTAAATTTAAAATGAAATTAATTAGTTGATTAAAAATAAATAATTAGTTTCAATATCTTTATAATTACATATTAAATTATCTTTATAAATAAGTAATATTTATGAATTAAATACAGGAGCTAATTAATGTTAAAAATGCGAACGCGAATAAAATGAAACTAAATACATGTAGTAACGGGTGGCAATCAAATAGCCGACAATCACTTCACAAACATCAACCTACACTGACAATCATTTTACCAACAAGCTTTTTTTACCTTGATTTACCGACAAGTTCCTTTTCACTGACAAGTTGATTTTACCACACACGCTTCACTGACAGTTACATTTACCGACAAAATCAACTTACCGACAAGCTCATTTTACCGAAAATAGAATATACCGACAAGCTTATTCTACCGACAATACAATTCGTCGACAATAAGATTTGCTGACAATACAATTGCTGACAATACATGCCCACTAATTGAAAGTTTTAGAGCTCGTCGCGACGCATCTAACAGTGGTTAGATCATTCAAATCGGCCCAGTGGATAGCGAGATATCGTTGAAAATGATTGCCTGACTATATAAAATCACCATATGCTCCGATTTTTGGAATTGGACCTTTTTTTTGTACCCTAAATTATATATTGGCTGATCATTTTATACCCAAAATTAGTTATCATCTGATCTTTTTTTTTTATTTCAAGCGATTTACAGAACGAAAATTTTATATATATACAAACGCGTCAAACCAATTGCCTGTCCTCAAAACCAATTGCTCTATTTTGAGATTTAGTTAATTGACAATTCGTGAAAGAAGGAGAATTTGTATTAATAAAATACATAACACTTAATATAAATTACATATAAAATACAAAAATCAGCATTCTTGACTATGTAAAGTTAATTTTTTATTAAGTTAACATCTTGTAGACTTCTAATAAAAGTTGTAGAGCTAGTTTTTGTGATTCTAATAATAGCTAGATCGGCAAAATTAGTTAGATAAATAAAAAGTTACAAGCAATTAAAATTCAAAAAATTTTATAAACTATAGGAATCATGATTCCTGTATTAACATATTTTATTATGTTTTATTATAAAAATCTCTCCAGTTAAAATTCTCCTTCTATCGTGAATTGTCAATTAAGTAAAAATGAGCTTTATAGAATATTATACAACATATAATATTAAATTAATTTATTTTTTATTTAATATAGATTTACTCTGGCAAATAATAATTCGTGTTCTCACTTGTATATTTCCGTTGAGCCAATAGTTTTAATTTCAAACTATACTTTACAACAAGAGTTTGAATGTGAAATTTGTAAAGTAAAATATAAAACAAAAAGAGGTCTTAATTGTCACCAAAGTATTGTACAAAAGTACAATGTTCGTCATGAAGGATTATAGGTACTACTATTAGAAGCAGTTAACCAATTTAAGAAGGATCTTATTTATATTATCAGTAGTAAACTTAAGGGGCATTTTACGCAATCAGAAAAACAAACTCTTTCATTTCCCTGTCTAGAAAGTTTATTCTTTGAAGTTTTCCAAGGTTATATTCATTATTTCAATCGAAAAAATGGGTGTTACAAATGCTTTTTTCACAGGCTAGATGCTTACATGCAATTAGCTAATATATTTGATAATTAGAATTGGGGACGTAAATTTTTTGACAATGGTCAACAAACATTTATCTTACTATTTGATATACAAGCCGAGAAAAGAAGTACTAGTAACAGTAAAAAAAGATCTGAATTTCCAAAACTAACAGTTGAGTGGAAAATTAAATACAAAAAAGATGCAAAAAATAATCAAACTTCTGCTGGATATATGTACTTAAATTTTTATACATTACAAATTTAGGGCTATATATTTTAATCATTCAGAAAAATTCAATAAAATAATAATATAGAAGTTTGGATGAGTTTTTTTTTTTTTTTGTTGCATGTATTGTGAATATTGATGCTCAAATATTTACTGTTGCTTGTGTAGAAAAAAATATATATTCCAGATTCAAGGTATAGTTAGATAATATGTTAAATCAATTTTCTGATTTTAAGTAACAATTTTAAATCATATAGCAATAATTGAGGTATTAATATATGTTTTAATTTATTTCTAGATTATGGTGACAATTAATTATAGACAGAGTTCAATTTTTATTTAATGGTAAATAGTTTAGTTGGTCAAGCACTTGTTATCATAGTTTTTTTTTGAATCTTAATCGTATACTTTTGTACGATTTCATAATTAGAAAATCACAGTGGGAGGATGCTTAAGAGCACCCTATTACTCTATTACTTAAAAAAAATTTCTAGTTTGAACTTTAAATTCTTTTCAATGAAAAATGATAAATTGACAAACGGATAATTAAACTTCAACATGGACAAATTAATGTCGTCAGGAATTAATAAGCTTGCTGATAAATTTCTAAAGGGTATTGGCATAAAAAAGAAGGTGTTATTGTTATGTTTTTTATCTGTAATTCAAGTTTAAAAAAGGCTCCTCTTCAATATTATTTTGTAGTATGATTTATTTTTGCATTATGATTTGAATACGAACGTTCCTTTAATCTCGTACTATTTTTATATTTATCTGGTTTCATTGGCCCATTTATATAATTTTTATTATAAGTGAAAATCGGTGCTATACTTCCCATAGCAGGTGCGTTAATGTCCAGGTATTCTTGCTTAGGTTTCTGCTTTCTATGTAAGTTGTTTTTTTTACAAAATCTCTCTGAATGAATAATTATATTACAAATCTATTCTTAGATGTTTGCCTTCGCCTTGTAAATAGCAAACGAAATTGTACAAAATTAATGTAAATTAATTTGTGCACCAAGACCGATTAAAATTAGAGTTATTAAAGATCTGGCCGGAGCATGTTTCAAATTCTTGAAGATTTATTTTATAACACTATTACCATGTTAATTTTAATCAGCAATTATTTAATGATTTGAGTTTTAAAATTTATTGATTAGAAAATCAGACTTTCACTTTTTTGTTAACATGAAGATATTGAGGTTTAAATATTAAATTGAAAGTAGATTTATTGGTATAATATAATGTCCGATTTTCGTAATTGAGAATTTCAAGAATGGCAGATTTTCTTTTTCTATGCCTTTACCTCCATCTTTCATCGATTTCTTGTAAAAGAGAGAAACCTGGATGTGGTTTTTTTTCTCAACGGCTACACAGGAAAACACAGCCAAGCCAAAACTTCGGTAACGTTCTATAAATTCTGGTACATGGTGTACCAGACCATGCATATATGGGGTGACATCTTTAGGCCGATAGAGACCTTTTTTAAAGGAACTAGTATTTGGTAAGCCTTGATGTGGCGTGAGAAATAAATTGAACTATTCTTTTGCTTTAATCGTGAAAAAAGAGGGTCTGCATTTGGTTCTTTCATAAGTCTGTAAAGTGAATAAAAATTCCTCCACAAACGATTAATCAATATCGCCCATTCATTATCAAAAATGACTTCAAAGTTGAAATCACACAATACCTTTTCCTTGTCGCCTCCCATTAGAGGTGTATATGACCAATTTTGTATATCATGGTTTTGCCAAAAATAGAACCTGACAGAAACCCTTTTCATTTCTAAATTAATTATCGTTCTTATACGATCGTCATATTTATTTTCAGACTTAATTTCTTGAATTACTAATTCCCAGAGACGATCCCATATTCTCAACATAATATTGTTACAGTAAGGAGGCCTTCTTTTACTCCTTACTATAACAACGACATGGCTACAGGGATCCTTTATTAGTTTATAGCGGTGTCCAAGAGGTAGGTATAATTTCTTAGTCTGTAAGAAATTATACTCTTCTCTAAAAGCAGTTCGTGAGAGTATTCAATGAAAAATTATTGATTTTACTATTACTTGATAATAAACTTGGTGTTATTCAGATAAAATAGTTTCTTTATTAATAATCTAAGATAGGGCTATCCTTAGGTTTCTGTTCCTAAGAAATTCCAGTACAAGATGTATAATAAATATAAAGAGAAGTAGGATGTCTTGGTCTAGTTTGACTAAGGAAAATTCTGTGTCTTTAAATACATTTTAGAATAAGCGTTATAAGTGTTGATTCACAAGGATAAACACTATAATCTACAAGAGCAACATAAGCGTTATAAACGGTATAAGCAATATAAGCGGTATAAGCGCTATAAGCGGTATAAGCGTTATAAGTGTCATAAGCGTTATAAGCGGTATAAGCGTTATAAGCGGTATAAGCGTTATAATTGTTATAAGCGTTATAATCGGTATAAGCGATATAAGCGTTATAAGCGGCATTAACTATTCTAAGTATCCGACTTCTCAAGATAATAATATAATACAATATAATAATAAAATATAATAATAAAAAATGAAATAATAAAATAATAAGATAATATAATAAACTATCATTCTATAACATTTTCGTCCCCTTAAGAAAATTTACTCTGTAAATTCTTTCTCTAGAGGGGTATAAACTTCGTCTTTTAATTTAATCACTTGGGTCACAGAAAGGTAATTGGTTTGGTACATTAAGTCCTTTGGACAAATCGTAAAGATTTTTTTGATTCTTTGAGCTCCTTTCCAAATGTCTTGGGTTTTCCGGTCTCCTTTTATCTTTCGAATTTGTTCTCTAATTTGGTTTCGATGTTCGGTCTGTTTCTCTATTATTGTTCCTAAATAATAATGGGCTTCAATGGCCTGTCTTTGTCCTCGGTGAGATTGTTTAAACTTAGGTAAGTCTTGTAGGATTTTATCAACTTGTGCGGTCTATGTTTCTTGCAGGAAAAGATTTGTTCGAGTGGTCTTTTGAGGGTTAAGAGTCTGGGTCAAGTCTTTTAGCAATGGAGTTATTGCTTTAGGTTTCTCAATCGGTTTTTCCGATAAGAGAGCTTCTATGTCTTTATCGAATGGTTGCAGTAATTCATTAAGTTCGACAAGGGGTTCTGTTTCTTCTTTTGGAGTAACATCAATTACCTGTTCCGGATTTTGGTCATCCCATAGGATTACATTTTGACTAAAAATTCCTAAATTGTATTGGGCAGCAGGGTCTTGTCTCCAAATAGAAAGAATGTTTCGAAGAGCAAGTATAGTCTTGGGTTGTAGAGTGGTAGATTCCATTTTAGAGGTTTTGATAATATTTTAGAGAAATTTCAATCGGAGTACAGGATTATATAAATGTTAGTGTAATACGAAGATTTTCATGGAGCTGTGTACAAAGTTTTACACAAATGTCACTCCCTTTCACAATAAATTTCTTCCAGAAATTTCTAATTTTCAATTACAATTATAGGTTCCATGTCTGTTTCTCGTAATATTTAGCAAGTCTATCACTATTATAATATTTCTGTAAGGTTTTTCCTTTCATATCCCGAAGTTTATAAGCACTATTGTTCAATTTCATTTGAATTATAAAGGGTCCAATTCTTTTATCTTCAAATTTAGCAGAGCGAGACATTTCTATTTCTTTTCGTTGTATCCATACTTTTTTTCCAATTTCAAAGGTTTCTTCTTTCACCTTTTTATCGAAGTAACTTTTCTGGTTTTCTTGTGATTTTCTGGTATTTTCTCAGGCTTCTTCTTGTATGATTGGTAATTTTCTATTAACTCGTAAGCTCGTTGTAATATACTGTCTTGTATATTTATTTCTATATCTTCATTTTCCTTGGGATATATAGGAATAAGTGCTTCTATGGATAAGGTGGCTTGTCTTCCATAAACTAACTAGAAGGGGGTGTATCCAGTAGTAGCATATCTCTTTGTTCGATAAGCTAAGAGAACAGCAGGTATGTGTAAATCCCAATCATCTGTTTTTTTTACTTTTGCGAGAGATTTACACAATGTTCGATTAAGTCTTTCAACCATTCCATTTGTCTGTAGGTGGTATGGTGAAGAGAATTTATGTTTAATAAGAAACTTTTCGCATAATATCTATATAGTTTCGCTAATAAAGTTTCTTCCTTGATCAGAGAGTATAATCTTTGGGATTCCATGTCTACAGATAATTTCTTCAAAAATAAATTGAGCGAGAGTATTAGCTCCAGCATCGGGAACAGCTTTGGCTTCTGGCCATCTTGTTAGATAGTCAGTAGCAACAATGATATAACGATTGGTTTGAGCAGTTATGGGTAAGGGTCTAACAAGGTCAATTCCAATCCTTTCAAAAGCACGTCCTATTTGGATAGGATGGAGAGGTTCTTTTCTGCATCCTTTAAGTCTCTTTTGGAATGTCTCACAAGTCTTTACATATTCTTGGACATCTCGATACATTTGGTCCCAATAATATCGTTCAGCTATCTTATAGTACATAGCATTAGTTCCCAAATGTCCAGCAGTAGGGTGTTTATGCATCATGTATAGGATTGGTTCTACTTCTGTCCATTTAATAACTCGAAAGGGGTGTTCTGAATCTTTTCGGTTCTTTTTGTATAGGAGGTTATGTCTAATTTCAAATATCTAGCCTGGTTAATTAATTGTTTCTTTTCATAGTCTGTAAATTTGTCTGGTAACTTGTCTGATTCTAAGTAATCATAAAGTTGGTTATATCGGTTTAAATTCATGATTTAGTCAATTTAGTTGTCTGGGTCGGTAGGAGTGGTAGAGCATGAATATTAGAGTGGATTCTTCCAGGTTTATGAAAGATTTCAAAGTTATAAGGTTGGAGTTTAAGAATCCATCTTCCAATTCTTTCTTTAGGTTCAGCAGTGCGTAGCCATTTTAATGCTGAATGGTCTGTAACTAAGATAAACTTGGTAGCGCCTAAATATTTATGAAAATGTTCGATTGTCTATACTACAGCAGCACATTCTAGTTCAGTTGCGCCATAGTTTACTTCTTCTTTTCATAGGCTTTTACTTGCATAGGCAATGGGGTGTTCTTTATGGTTTTGGTCTAATTGGCTAAGAGTAGCACCAAATCCATAGTAAAAAGCATCGGTGGCCAAAATAAAGGTCTTTCTAAAATTAGGGTAGACTAATATAGGGGCAACAGTAAGTCAGTCTTTTAGTTCATTAAAAGCTTCCTGTTGAATATGGGTCCATCGATATGGTTCATCTTTTTGTAACAATCGATTTAAGGGTTTAGCAATAGCAGAGAAGTTTTGGATAAATTGTCTATAGTATCTAGCTAATCCCAAGAATGAGCGAAGTTGGGTTATATTCTGTAGTAGTTGGATCTTTTGTACGGCTTCAATTTTGGTAGGTTCAGGGCTATTCCACTAGGTGCAATTATATGGCCTAAGAAGGGTAACCTTTGCATCCAAAAGTTACATTTCTCGATATTAAGCCATAAACCAGCTTGTTTGATTCTGTGAAATACTTCATTCAAGTGCTTCAGATGGTCATCGAATGTTCGAGAGTATACTATAGTATCATCTAAGTATACTACTACAAATTTTCAAGCAATTCCTTCATAAACTCGGTCCATTAGTCTTTGGAACGTAGCAGGGGCATTACAAAGTCCAAAAGGCATCACATTGAACTCGTAAGTTCTATAGCGAGTTACAAAAGCAGTCTTTTCTTTATCACGAGGGTGCATAGCTACTTGCCAATATCTACTTGCAAGTTCCAAATTTGAAAACCAATGCTATCCAGCAAGAGTATTTAACATTTTATCTATATGAGTTAGAGTGTATGCATCCTTTTTAGTAACATTGTTAAGTTTTCAGTAGTCTACACAGAAGCGTAATTTGACATTTTTCTTTTTGACTAGGACAACAGGGGAAGTCCAGGGACTATTCGAAGGTCAGATAAGTTTTGTTTCATCATTCGTTGGATTTCCTCTTTAATAAATGTCTGTTCACTTGGAGGTATAAAATAAGGTCTAGAGCAAATGGGTGGTACATCTTCTGTAAAAATACGATGAGAAACTAAGTCAGTTCTTCCTAATTCATTAATGTCTGTTGCCAAAATGTCTGCAAATTTCTCAAGTAAGTATCTAAATTTAAGTTCTTGGTCTGCAACAAGAGGACCTGTGTTTAATAAAGTAGTTGGGGTCAACGTATATTCCTCATAGGGGATAAGGGTATACATGTTGGCAAAATCCTGACTTACTATAGTTTGGGATTTGTCCGTCATCCCAAATCCCAAATCCCAAATTCTAGTATTACTAATATCTCAAAAACTTTATTAATAATCTTTATTTAAACAAATCATATATATTCTTATAGTTATAAATAATATATTTACAAAATATTAAAATTATTTATTTGATTTAATCTTTTATAAATAGCAATTGTTTTTTTATTATTTGGAATTTGTCCGGGTTTTGCCAGCATGTATAGATAAGGGTGTCTATACTATATACAGAGGTAGGTACTAAATTTATAGGGTGTTCAGGGGGTTTAAGAGGTCTGTTAATACAGTTGTCTGAGTCAACAGGTAGTTTGCCATCATGCCTAGGATTATCTAAAAATTTGAATTTGTGAACAGGGTAGCAAGGGTTTTAGTTCTTTGTTGTAGGTACTGGGTGTCTTGGTGAATAAGGTGAAGCAATTGTCGAAGCAATTGTTGATTAAAGTTTTCAAGTTTTTGGACTTGTTGTTGAAGTTGTTCAATGGTCTGGTTCTGTTGGACAACTTGTTGTTGTAATGTTTCAAAAACTTTGATAGTAACAATAGTTTGGCCATTTTGAGTAGGTTCTAGTGGTATAGTGTCTGGATTCGAATATTGGTGGTGGTAGAGGTACACATTCTGTACAGTATCCATCATGTTCATCAAGTTCTTTCTGGTGCTTAACATGAAGACATTTCTTGCAGAGATCAATAGGGGTGTCTGAGAAGTTCTTTCTAAGGTTAGCGAGAGCAGTTTCTTTACAGAATTCAGGATGGCTAGTGTCAAAGGAAACTTCAAGAGTCTGTTGTAATTGAAATTCTTCATCCTCTTCTAATATGCTATGTTCAGCACGAAGTACTAATTGCATTTCTTCCTAGCTCCAAGGTTTGTTAATACGATCAGTCATTAAAGGTTCTAAGGCTTCAGTCAGGCTTTGGTCTAATTCTTGTAAGAAAATCTTTGCAAGTTGGAAGATACGGGTCTGGTTCATTTTATACTGAGATCCAGCACTTTTGTTGGATTCAGTGTAATGTCTGATTCTGGTCCACAAATTATAATTAGAATTGTAGAGAACATCCTGTCCTGCTTTATAAGCATAGAGGTTTTCAAGGTCACAAAACCAAAGGGCTTGTTCTAGGCTTTCTAGATTATTCATCTTAGAGGTAGGTCTAGTTTCTCCACAGATTTTACATTGGACAAGGGTTCCATGTCCTTCTCCATAATTATAATAATATATGCGTTGAGGGTCATCAGGAGGGAGTTCATAATAGTAGTCAGAAACACATCCTCGGCAAACAAATTGATTATTAAGAACTTGGAGGTCTTCTGGTCTATTTGGTTTCTTGCAGTGACAGCGGTGGTGAGTACGCCTTGTACTAAAGTTGTACATTCTACGGGCTTCAATATCATTAGAATTACATTCACATTGACAGATTCGGTTCTGTTCTTTAAGGGCTCCAAAAGAACAGTCAACGGCAATATGTCCAGTTGCTCTACAAGTATAACAGATATTTTCAGGACAGTTTTGATACAAATGGTCATTACCATTGCAGGTACGGCAAGAGGTCCGCTTTGGTACTTGTTAGGGGCAGTGGACAGCAATATGCCTAGCTTGTTGACAACAGTTACAACGGTTGGTAGGGCAGTTGGCAAAGAAATGTTCAGGTGAGCCACAATTGCCACATACACAAGGGTTAGGAGGGGCACGCTTTCTATGTCTAGGTTGATGAATAATCCATGGGTTGGTATCATCATCAGAGGTAGAGGTAATGTCTAATTCTTGTGTGGTAATAAAAGCATAAGCTTCTTGAGGGACTAAGTATTCCTGTTCATAGGTGTCTAATTCAGCAGAGTCGGTAATAGTAGATTGTGAAAGTAATGGTTTGTTGCTTTCATAGGAGGTAGGGATGGTATGTTTCTTGTTTTTCCATTTAAAAGAGTAGCATCCATTTTTCCAATTGTAACTAGCTTCAACTTTCTTTGACTAGTCATTTCCAAGCAATAATGAATAAGAGGTGCCAGGGACTACTTCAAGAGTAATAGGAACAATAGCACCATCTATTTCTATAGATAAGTCTCGAATAATTCCCAAAGGACGAAAAAGGGTTCCAGTAGCAGGTATGATAAGGCTAAAAGAGGCTTGTTCTATTTTTAATCCTAGATCTGGACTAATTGGTGTGTGATCATGCTGATAGAGGCTCCACTGTCAATAATAGCTTCTTGTGGTTTTTGATTGATTTTAACATTACATTTGACAGGTGTAGTATAAGCAGATGTCTGGATCAAGTTAGCAGTTCTAGCTTCTTCGTACAAGTAAGAAGATAGAGTAGTACAAACAGAAGAGTTGTCTAGAAATGTTTCCCATTTTTGTGGACTAAGAGGTTGGTTGGTAGTGGTAGTAGTAGAAGGAGTTCCATCAAGATAGTTAACATTTTTATAGTAGGGTGAGGGAGTTCGGTTGCTAGGTCTCCAAAAAGATGATCAGTCTTGACTTCTAGAGTGGTAGTCATCTCGGTAATTACGATTATCTCTATTTTTAGAGCAGCTTCGGTCTCTATTATAATAATCTCGGTCTTTATTATCTCGACTTCTAGATCTGTTTTTATAAGAGTCACGTCAGTAGTTATTATTGTTGAACTGTCTGTTTCTTCCTCGTTTATTACTTTGATTCTTCTTTTTGAGACAACAATGTGCAATAAAGTGTCCGGTTCGACCACAATAATGGCAGGTAGGAGGTTGTTTAATTGGATTGGCTTGTTTAGACGAATCAGCATAGTTCAAGAAAGGCTAGCAGGTGGTTGCTTCTGGGCAAGGTTAATACTAAGTTGAGCGATTTGTTCAGTTAGTTGTTTAATAGCTTGGTCTGTATCTGTATTAGAAGAAGCCATAAGTTTTCCAGTTTCCCATTTACGAGCAGTTTTTATTGCAGCATCAAGATCAGCAGGTTCGAAGGCTTGTACATTTATAGCAAACTCAGGATGAAGGCCTTGGATAAAGTTTTGGATTACAAAGTCATCAGGGAAGGCTTCGTCAGGGTCAACACGTCGCTTCAGTTTTCTAAACTGGTTAATATAGTCATCAACTGAGTTGGCACCTTGTTTAATATCAAAAAGTTGCTTTTGCCACAGAACTTTTTGTTTTGGTATTACGAATCTGTCTAGAAACAGATGTTTAAAACTAGTATCTGCATTGTCCTTATCACTAAAAGCAGTAGATTTAGTTGCAAGAGAAGAAAACCAGTCTAGAGCACTTCCTTTCAAGTATACAGGGACAAGTTCTAATTTTCGGGCAGCATTCCATCGATTGGCAACAGCAGCATACTTAAACTCAGAATACCATTCGAGTGGGTCTTGGGTTCCATCACATTAAATAAATTACAAGGAGGATATTCTTTTCAACTCCTCCATGTACAAACGCAGTAGCTAAGGTATTAATAGCATTAGCAGCGTCAGCGATAGCTTGTTCAGCCATAATAGGAGGTGGGTTCTCTACAGATGAGGTTAAGGAAGGTTCTTGGTCTTCTTCACTAGTTTCTTCAGTAGTGTCTGGTAAAAGTCTATCTAGATTAAAAGTAGAGGTAGTTTCAAAGAAGTTTTCAAGGTCTATTTCGGCTTGATTAGGTATTATAGTTGTGGGACTTGCAGGTAGGCTAGTATGTTGGAATGAAGGGATATGAGAACTAGTAACACTATTATCTTTACTGTAAGGGGGTAGATTAAAACCAAGAGGAGTAGTTGGACATGTTCCAGGAAGGGTAAGAAGAGGTACAGTATTAAAAGTATTGTTAGATCCTTCAACAATAGAATATTCTAAGTCTGGATATCGAAGGTTATAGTTTCTAGTATCAGTGTCTAAGTATGGGTCAAAAGTAGTATAGTCTGCAAAATCAAGAGGAGCTAAAGTAGTGCGATGAGTAAAACGTTGGAGAATAGCAAGAGCAATTTCTCTTGGGTTGTCAAGTTCTATTTGATATCGGCAGCTAAAAATAATATCTCGAATACAAGCACGAATAGTAGCAGGGTCTTTAGTAGCAGTCAGGCGAATAAAGTTTCCAGTAGTTTGAGAGGTATAGGAATCAGCAGAGTAGGAACCAGAATACCAGTGCCAAAATCTTCCAAAAGGTGTTTGGGCAAAAACACAACCACTAGTTCGAAGGGAAGGATAACACTCTTGACAAAAAAGAGCAGGAGCACGTAGTTGGAGAGTGTGGAACGGAAGAGCAGAGTTTTGATGATGTTCTACTAGATGGCTTCTAATATGTCGATTATATAATTCATTAATATCAGTAGTTATATGCCTTATGACTCCTGACTAAATCTCAAAATAATTAATTGTTAGTAATATCTTGTTAGTAAGTTTAGTTAAATAGATAGAATCCTTGGGCAAAGAGTCTTCCAG
>QKWP01000143.1:107279-128420 GCA_003550325.1 Gigaspora rosea | reverse complement strand
GGCTACAGGGATCCTTTATCGGTTTATAGCGGTGTCCAAGAGGTAGGTATAATTCCTTAGTCTGTAAGAAATTATACTCTTCTCTAAGGGCAGTTCGTGAGAGTATTCAATGAGGAATTATCGATTTTACTATTACTTGATAATAAACTTGGTGTTATTCAGATAAATAGTTTCTTTATTAATAATCTAAGATAGGGCTATCCTTAGGTTTCTGTTCCTAAAAAATCCCAGTACAAGATGTATAATAAATATAAAGAGAAGTGTGGTGTCTTGGTCTAGTTTGACTAAGGAAAATTCTTGTCTTTAAATACATTTTAAAATAAGCGTTATAAGCATTAATTTACAATGATAAACACTATAATCTACAAGAGCAACATAAGAGTTATAAATGGTATAAGCGTTATAAGCGGTATAAGCACTATAAGCGTCATAAGCATCATAAGCGGTATAAGCGTTATTAGCGTCATAAGCGTTATAAGCGGTATAAGCGTTATAAGCGGTATAAGCGTTATAATCGTTATAAGCATTATAATCGGTATAAGCGATATAAGCATTATAAGCGGCATTAACTATTCTAAGTATCTAACTTCTCAAGATAATAATATAATACAATATAATAATAAAATATAATAATAAAAAATGAGATAATAAAATAATAAGATAATATAATAAACTATCGTTCTATAACAATATGTAACTCATTAGGCACATATTGGTTCAAATAATCATGGAGAGGAGAGGGGTTTTGCAGTGACCTGGTGGCAGTGAATCTGACTTCAATGCATCCATACTTTTCTCAATTTTATATAGATTGTCCTTATTTCCAATATCTTTTTCGGTGCAGCGGCACCAAGAGCAGAAATTTTTTGAATTCGGGGCATTTAATCCTAATATGATGGCCAAGAATTTCCAGTCGCTGCTAAAGAAAAATCTTCTCTCTATTTTATACTATTCGAGTCCACTAACCCATTTGTCATCAAGTTATCTAGTTCAATTATAAGAGGATCCGTTACCTTTTTTAGAATTTCATAATTTTCTATTCCCGGATATAGAATTAACGTATAATAAAAATCTGCTTTATGGATGTTTGATATATTATCTAAAATCGTGCACATTATCATCATATGCTTAATTGTTCTACTGACATTACGCCCATCACCCGAAATTCGAATATTAATGACAGGATTATTTTTATTAAGAACACCTCGGTCAATAAGACTTGGAATTATAAACATGAGGATATCAGTAATGCATCTATAGTATGCTTTACCGATATATTTCAAAGCCTTCTCTTCAACTTCTTGGTCGTCAGCATCTACAGTATCTATAAGCAGGGATGAAAATATTAAAATTAGTGAAACTAAAATTTGAAAATAGAATTGAGATCTTTGCTATGTAAATTATAGTCTTGAAGAATCATTTGTAGCCACTTTTATCCTACCTATATTAATATTAGAAGTTTCCAAAGACATATTTTCGATATCTAAAGTATATATAGGTATTTTGATATCCATTTCTTGGTTAATTCTTGTTGCAGTATCAGAAATTTCATAATCTCGTAGCAATTCTGGCTAAATTGTAGCTAGTTTACGATAAGTATAATGAGATATAGGGCCACGGTCGATAACTTCCATAAATGGGTCAAGAATTCTATCTCTATTTTCTTTGTCATCATTTTTATAGTCAATTATATAATCTTTATTTTGAACATTGAATTTAATTTCTTGTAGGGTTGGTCGGTCATGTGAATTAAAAAATTTTGGAACTTCACTATCAAAAGTTTTGCCTAGGTGTATAGAAAATGCACGTGATCTTTTGGTTTTCATGGATTCACTTAATGAATTAAATAGTTTTAAAGTGTGAGGCTGTCTTTTTTTCTTTTATGCTCTCGTTCCACGTCTGTAGCATTGAGACCAAATATGTGGATCCCAGGAATTGTTGCATGGGTATTAGGGCATTTTTCTATATAAAAAATTATTTTAATTTTATTATATAAAAAATTTTATTTTATTTTATTTTATTTTTATTTAATTTTGTCTACAAGTAAAGTAAAAAGAAAACTATACAAATTTTATTAAAAATTTGTACTGACTTGCAGATAATCATTAGCAATGGCAGTTGAGGATTTTTTTGATTTTAATGCATATTGTTGAGAATTTTCTTCAAATCTTATTATATAAACAGGTCCATCCTGTTCATACATTATTTTACATTCTACCATATAGCGTGACTTGGCTCTTCCTCATCTAGTTTGAACTAGATAATTATCTGGAACTTCGTATCAAGTTCTATCACGAGAACTTGCCGTGGTATAACATACTTTATTTTCTGGTGGGTAAAACCCTTCATTAATAACATAATACTTATAAATGGTATTATTTTGTTTAAGCAAAAAAAGATTATTTTCAGGGTATTTGCTTTGGTCGAGAGACATTATCGTATCTAAGAAGATAAGGTTTACAGAAAAACAACATGACAGCCTATTATTTATTAAGTAATACAAAGTCACACGATTTTTTAATTCAACTTCTGCGTTAATTAAAATGTTAAATACTATAACTGATAATAGATAACTGCAGATAAAATTTTTCGAATTCCTTCTCAAAACTACTAAAAAATTTAATTGCATCTTCTTAAACCTAATAATTCTCTTAAAGCTGACTTAAAGCTGTTCATAATACTAAAAAGGTCAATAATCTTTTGAAGAGAAATACTCAGAAATTTAATGTTAACGTTAGGGTAGTAATAGATATTACTAGCTATTATAAATTTATATATGTAAGAAAATCAGAGGATATTATGTAATATCCTTAAATACTAAATTTTTTAATTAACCAATAGAATTAACACAACCATGTAGATAATTATCCAACTTTTCATTTTAGTAAAATCTTGGTAACTTAAAATACCAGTCTGCTTATCTGTTTTAAGGTGTCACTTTTACTTTGATTATATACGATTATGTGCTTTCAATTTGGTCAGTTTCGGTATATTTATTAATAGGATTTTTATTCACTTTACAGACTTATGAAAGAACCAAATGCAGATTTTACTCTTTTCACAATTCAAACAAAAAAATGGTTCAACTTATTTCTCACGCCCTATCAGGCAATACCAAATACTATATATATATATTTTTTCAAAAGAAAAAGTCTAAAGGATGTAAAGGATATTAATCCATATAACTAGATACCAGTTTATTCGATTTTGTTTATGAGTTTGATATTTTTAATAGTGGAACTGAAGATAAATCCGGATAAACGGATCTTTTTCAACTTGGAATTTTCACTTGAACACAAATTTAAAGTTAATGGTATGTTATTATTTATAATTATACTGTTAAATGAAAATTTATTATATATACAAAAACTCTTTCCACTGATCCTTTTTTTACAAAATCAAATAAACAAACAAACACAGGCTAGGACAGTTTGGATACTAGCTAACACATAAAAATCCACTACTAAAAGAAGAGGCCCTCCTAAAAAGACCCTAACTTTGTTAGAACACCAAGGAAAAAGAAGTGGTCCTTCACTAAGTAGTCTACAAAACGTGACTTTTGGAAAAATTTTTACAAAATTTTTTAGGGAAATCAGCTAGACCCTTAATTGTAGATCACCAAACCAAGACGAGTACACAACAAAACACAACAACAAACAAACAAACAAACGTTTTCAGCAAAAAACAACAAAACAAACACGTAAAATGCCAAATTTAGAAAAGCTTAGAGGTTTCTTCAACTTCAGTGACGATAAAAGATCAGCATTATACAGTGAACTTAATTCAACTATTCTACAACAAGATAAAAGAATAGCAAAATTCTTAGGCACAACAGATGCCCACCTTATAGCCACAATTCGTAAAGTAAATCGAGTATACGAATGGGTACAACATAAAAAAACAAGACAGCAAAGTATAACAGAAGAGGAAAAATACTTAACGGAATGTGACATCGACTCTAACATGTTGTATTCAGTCAACAAAAGAAGCAGCTTAGCACCAGTAAATATGGAAATTACCACAGGAAAAGTAGCTCCAGCAATGGGTAAAACTTGTAACGAAACTCAAACGAATTATATGCAAATTGATAACAATAATATGGTACAGAAACGAAGTTCCTCGGAGTGGAAGATACAATGAATACAAAAGAAGCGACTAAAGAAATTAAAAGAGCATAATGATTGAAAATGAATGTGGCATATTGGATTATGGTACTGAAGCCCTCTTGGAAAATATTACTCCAAAAGTACATAAACAAGAAGTAAGAAGTGATACAAAGAAGAAACACAAAAAACAGGAAGATATCTACAACTCAGCATGGGCTCCCAAAGGCAGATTCATTGCCAAAAATTATACAAAGGAAAATACAGATAATTATATACATGCTTCTGAAAATCAAGTTGATAACCGGGCTCACATATATGGGTCACAATATTGTTTTACCATCTGGGATATACCAAAAGAGATTAACTAGTACGAAATCAAAAGATACTTGGAATATTTTGGCGAGGCCCATTTTATAGAAGAACAGCCAAACTTTACAACCAGAGCAATATATATCAGAATCATAACCAAAATAGAAAAACAAGAGGCATCGCTAAGAGAACATTGGTCAATTGTTTTAAGTCAGAAGAAAACATATATGGTAACACCAGGTAGATTTGATATTGCTGAACTGGAAAAAAGGAACAATTATAGGGGCATAATATGTAATATACCAACAAGAGCGACAGAGAGTCTTCTTCTTCGACAACTAAAGAAGTACAAAGTTCAAGCTATACAAATTCTAAACAATAGCAACAGCAACAAAGCAAAAAGAGCATATATATATTTTAGCTCTGAACAAGATAAAAAAGCAGCCCAAGATACAATGTATATTACTTTGACACTAAGTTGTTTTGGAATGATAATAAAACCTTTTATAATTATTACTAGCACCAATATGAGACGAAAACTATAAAGAATAACAAAAGAAAACCAACATTGAAAGATGAAACAGTTCAAAAAGATTAAACCGAACAACTTATCCAAGCAATTAATTAATGGCAATGGTGCAAATCATAGTGATCTAAACGACAACAAGGAGAACCAATTACACACATATAGGGATCCGTTCAAAAGACTAGAAAATATAAGTAATAGCAATCATGAAGGTAATAGAATTGCAACCGGAGCAAACAGGGAAGAACTAGGCAAAAGAAGAGGAAAACAAATAGAAATGGAAAAAGAAGGCGCAGATGAGATCGAGAAAATCTTAGCAGAAATGCAAGAAAAATTTAAACCAATAGAGCACATACTATCAATGCGCTCCTGAAAATCGTCCCAGTCCAATTACATGTAAAAGGGTTGCAAGACACCCTATTGGCAGAAAAACATTGCCAAACAAAAACATTAGACGCAAAATTAGAAGAATTAAAAATAGGTTTTCATAATATTAATGGGATAAAGGGAAATAGAGCAAAACTACAAGAACTCATAGACTTTGGTATAGAACAAAATTTGGACGTAATAGGGATAACGAAAACAAATACCAACAAGAGCAGTGTTGTAATTTGGACTATGTCCAATTGAAATTTTAATTGGATATGGACAAATATGGACATGGACTAATCAAAATCATGTCCATGTCCAAATAAAAGTCAAAATAAAAATTCGTTTCGTGTAATGGTTTTATCCAATCAAACGTTGACACGTGACTAGAAAATTAACCTACCGCATTTGCAAAAAAATACATAAAATACTTTGAAAAGCATTGCACGCGTATAAATAGCAACTATAGTGTTGGGAATCACCGTCATCAGCTGAATTCACGATGCGGGGCACTAGCCGGTGGTCTTCCACACTGCACGAAGCAGGCCGGCTTTAATATGAAATTTTAATACGAAATTTTAAGTTGCCACAAAATAGCAAGATTCTATGTATGGATGGATAGTGCCGATTGTTCAATCGTGCATTCCCATCTTCCCTACTAATGAAACTATATTAGCAATTCCATGAATGACCTAATAAGTTAATTGATTAAAACTACTTCATTTGCTTGTTCATACGCTATCTGCTTATTTTCATACCCGATTAGGCTTAATGGCTGCGTACTTGGATCTAACCAGATTGTTGCCGGCGTATTCCTGCTTAGCAATCTTTTCGATCTGTTGACTTTCGTCAACTCAAAGCATTTTAACTTTTCGCATCTAAAAATTATTAATATGAATTTGGTAAAGCCTTAAACTAATCGTAAAATCTAATCTTAATCTTATAATGAAATTTTTTTTTTTTACTAAATAGGTGATAATGCAAGGATTCAAAAGGAAAGGCAGGAAAAGATAATACATTAGGTGGGAAAAAACGATACAGCAAAGCGTTGATATGGTTGGCGTTATGGATGTATAAAAAAAAAAATCAGTATAAAAAAAGAATAGTCAATTTCAAGAAAAAAAAAAAAGAAGAAAAAAGCGATAAAAATTGATCAATTCATATAATTGATTGAGAACAATATTATCATGTAGAATGGCCTTTTTTTCAAATATAAAATTACCATGCCTTTTAACATTAAATATCAAATAATAGCACAGTTAACCGAAGCGCCTTTAAACAATCCAAAGTCATTATTTAATACACAATTTATGTTACAACGGTTGATTATTATTTGAAAAAGAAACATTGTTTCTTTATCCAAATGTAAATATGGGCAAGCAACCCCATCGTTTGTCGGATTTTATTATTGTGCTTGATGAAAAAGCGAATAAGAGTAACAAGTTTTGTGTCTGCAGAGAATGTGTATCAGGTTCTTCATTTCAAGAGGCAGAAAAGTTTGCAAATACACAAGAACTTGTTCGCCGTCATTTAAAAAATTGCATATATTTTCAACAAAAGTATAGTGAATCTGAACAGGCAGAAATTCTGGCAAAGCCAGATAAATCTGGTTCAGCAGCTAACTGTAAGCATAATTTAAATGAATATGTTTGTATTGGTATAATAAATATATATATATATATATTTTTATTTGTATATGTTGTAATTTAGCTTTTCAGGAAAGTGCTGATACTAGTTCAGAGAGTTCCTTTTTAGAAAACCATACAACTGACATTCGATTAGATAACCCAATTCAAAATAAACGGAATAAGATCGATCGTTACTGCTTGCGGCGCTTAGATAAAAATCAACAGATGCATTTGGAGCATCTTTTACTTAAGGCGACTATTTCAAGTGGCATCCCTTTTTCTTGGATAGGAAATCCTGAAATGAAAGAAGTGTTTGAATTTCTTTATCCACTAATTGAGCTACCTTCACGACAAGATCTTGCTGGCCGAATTTTAGAAGAATCAGCATATAAAATAACAAACTCAATCAAGGAAATAGCACAACAAGATACAAATGGGGTTACACTAGCATACGATGGCTGGAAAAACATTAAGAAGGAATCAATTTTTGGATGCATTTTAATTACCTCAACAGGTAAAATTCTAATCTGGAGCGCAGATGATGTATCAAATGAACGTACAAAATGGCCTGATGTGCAACGTCGAACAGAAAATATTCTTAATGATTTAAAAAAAGAAGGAATTAAGGTTAACGCCGTTGTGACAGATTGTGCCTCTGAATATGAAGCCGCCAGGTAATATGGTAATATAAATCTTTATATTATATTAAATTTTTTACTTATTTTTTAATTTAATTTAGAAAACGCTTACGACGAATACATCAAGAAACTATATTTATTCCGTGCTTCGCTCACCAAATGAATCTCTGTGTTGGAGATATTTTTAAAAATTCAAATTCACTCACTACTATTGCTGAACAAGCAATTCGTCTTGTATGTTTTTTTCATAGATCAACTTTTTTTTTAGGACGTCTTCGCTCAGAACAAATGGCATCATATAAGTCTTACATTTCTTTCATAGCTCCAAATTGTACTCGATGGAATAGCCATTACTTGTGTTTTGCTAGCATTCTTAAAACTCGCGCTGCTCTTAAAAATTTGGCTACGAGGATTGAAGAGGGTAGTGATGAAAATCTTATAGATTTTCCTGAAGATATTCTTTTTAATATTTCGGATAATGAGTGGTGGAAAAAACTTACACAACTAAAAGTTCTTCTCGAACCTTATATGGCATCGTTAAATAAACTTCAACGGGACAAAGGTTATCTAACTGATGTTTTACATAGCTTTGGATGGGTATTTCAAGTAATTAAGGGTATTCCTGATAAGGATCTTAGAGATTATTTAATGATGAAGTTGGAAAAACGATGGTCAACTTGGGAACAGCCATTGTTACTTCTATCTTTCTTATTACATCCTGCTTATCGTAGTTTTTACTTTAACCAAAGTCTTGATGGTCTTTCTTTTACGCATATGGGGCGATGGATCATGTATTATTATCGTGCCTGGTTTAATCAATCTCCACGTTCTATTCTGCATGAATTACAATGTTATGAAAATAACAAATATCCATTTAGCAAAGAAGTTTTTGATCAATTTGGTGGTGATGTATTGCAATACTGGAATTTCTGCAAGGGGGTTGCTGTAGAATTACATTTAGTAGCAATTCGCATTTTTTCAGTTTGTATAACGACAGCTTCAGTAGAACGGTTGTTCTCTGCTATGGGATGGTATCATTCAGCACGACGTAATCGACTTAAGGCAAACATATATATATTATTACTATTTTTTTTTTTAAATCATTTTTAACATTTTATATTCATACTAATATTTATATTTAATAGCCAGAAAAAGTTCTTGCCATGAGTCAAATAAGGACAGAACTTATACGTTCACGAAACATTATGGCCATTGACAAGTCATTAAAAACATATAAGCTAAATATTGCCATCCCATTCGAAGAAATAAATTATGTCAAAGATATGGAGGAAGAAAATTTATCGGATGATGACATTGAAAAAGAAATAGTTAGTTCTGTAGATGACTGGAAGTCAGTTGTAAAACAATGGACTAATCTATCTGAAGAGGAGGATAATGAATATATGGAAGATGATTCGGATAATTCAAGTGAATCAGAAGTTATGACTGATTTATATGAAGAAACAACACCTCAAGATTATACAATTCATCCTGCGGATAATTTGGCGATGAAATGGAAATTAGCAGATATTTTTATGGATTCGTTACCACCACCTGCTTATATCAATTTGCTTTTGGGCAATTAAGGGTGTAATCATCAATACTCTTATTGTATAGATGTAAAAGATAACATGTTAATTTGCTAAAGTGTTAATCAAATTCTGCATACGAAAAAGATCTTTGAATTAAGTGGGTGTAAACAGATATTTGAATTTGAATTATAAAAAGGAAGCGAAAGGATATTTTATATTGTTACTAAAGTTAAATCAATTTTTAAAATAAATACAACTCATCTTTTTTTTTTTTGGTGGGCTTCAATTTTTGCTTCTATTTGTTGCTTAGTTTTTACTTCTTTTTATTCGGAAATGTGCAGCTTTGCTTATTTGTAATTAAATATAATAATTAAATAAATGAAATTTTAAAATAAAGCGATTTACAATTTTAATCGTGTAAATAACCCGGGTTGAAACATTATTAATAAAGTTATTTATTCATGTGATTGTAACAGTAAATTTGAAACTTAAATCATTAGAATGTTTCCGAATTTTAAATATATGTGAAAGCGTTAATTTTGTAGTGAAACTTTGGGTAAAAAAAAAATAAATAAAATTGAAATTAAAGCATATGATCCTTATAAAAAAGGATAATTGATCATTTAATCGATTTAATTTGTTCAAGTTTTTAATCGAATTATCAAGTCTTAAATTACCATCTAATATAAAAATAAATATATTTCATATTCTGGTTGACAAAAAGGTTCATTTTAACATTTTTATGATATTAGAGGTTGTACCCGATACAAAATTTGAGTTCCGGGTTACTCACCTGTTTACAATATTACTACCGGGTCACAAATTGTGTAATATTAAATAACCTGGGTAATTCGGGTGATTCTTATATGGGTACAAGCTCTATTTTGACTTGCAGGTTAAAAATTTCAAACCTATTTAACCAATCAAATTTCACAATAATTGTTACACAAATCACATGTTATTATTTGGACTAAGTGCATATGTCCATTCAAAAAATATGGACAATATGGTCATAGTCCATATTTGTCCATGTCCATTGGTCCATATTGTTCATATCCATATTCTAACAACACTGAACAAGAGAGAAGCAACTTTCTTTGAAATTAACTGGAGGTACTATAGAGGTTTCTGAATGAAAGATGTTATAGAGAAAAGAAAAGGTTCAGGAGTGGGACTGATAGTTAGAAAAGAATGGCAAACTCACATTACTGAAGTAATAGTAAAAGATACATATGCTCTTAAAACAGTATTCAGATTCAAAAAAACAATCTTAGTTGTATTGGTAGTGTATTTCCCACCTAACGACAAAAATATGCAAAGAAAAATTCAACAGTATATAACAGAGGATATTGCTAAAAGCAAATTAAATACGCGAGTAATTATAGGAGGCGACTTTAATGCAGAAATTGGAGGGAAGTAGGGGCAAACACTACTTGGAATGATAGGGAAAAAGAAGTTACAAAAAATTACAGAAGAAGTAAACTCCCTGTGATTAGATGGTTACAGAGAGTAGGCTACGCAGAAGCATATGCACTAATTAACCCACAAACATTCAAACTGATATGGGCCAATCACAAATATTGTTCAAAAATAGACCATATCTGGTTAGACCCCGAAATTAAAGATCTTGTGCTAGATAGCGATATAGAAGAGATGGACATGGTCAAAGGGAGCGATCACAACCTGATATGGACAAAACTGCTACTAAACCCCATTTTATACTCAAACTCACTCGCAGAGCAAAGGAAAAAATTCTTTGGTCAATGGAAAATTTATCAGTATGATAAGATGACCAAGGAAAATTGGGAAAACTTCACTGCACTGTTAGAAAAATATATTGAAGAATTTTCGAGAAAAGAATTAAAGAAAAGAGTAAAATATACAAGTTGGCCAAGAACAAACTGGATAAATGAAGTGTGGAAAAAATTTGCAGAGCTCATAGGTCAAGCTGCAAATAAGTCAATACCATTTAAAAAAATTAAAAACACTAGTGAAGAAAAACAAAAACAGGTAGATTATTTGGAAGCCGAGATACAAATGGATCAAGCAGTTGAGACGAATTGGACGAAGAGCACGAGCGAACTTGGACACAAAAATAGAAGACGTAGACTAGCTCTTGATAAACACTCAAATTGAGCTAATAAATACAAACAATAACAAAGAAATCCAAGTAATAGGAAATAGATGGACTGAGCAATGGTTAGAAGGTCTAAAGAGATGGATTAAAGTATTAGAAAAGAAAATGGTCTCTGAACAAAAAATAGAACAGGAAAAAAGAATAAGAGAAAATATCGAAAGAAGGTTCGGAATGATAGGACAGGAAGATAAAAAAATGCTTAATAGCATACTGGAATGGCCGTGGAATAAAATAGAAATAGAAAGAATACTTACAACACCAGACAACGAAACAGGAAAAAGAGAGCTTGTACACTAACCTAACAAAGTTAAAAAAGCAGTTAATGAGTATTTTACGAAACAGTTTACGGAGAGGCCACAGGTCCCGGAAAAGGAAAAAGAAGAATGAGATGAAGAATATACCTCTCGAGTATATATTCAACAAGAATGGTACAATAGTATCTTTGAGAAAATTGAGGAAAGAGAATAGAGAGAAATGCTCCAAAAGACCTTGAATAGCTCCGCACCAGGATTATCTAACATAGGTTATACAATTCTGAAAAAACTTGGTAAAAGGGCCACAAAGCTCCTTCTAGACCTTCTAAATACAATTCTAAATGAAGGGAAATGCCAAAGAAATGGAAAGTTGGGATGATATTCCCGATCCCAAAAATGGCAGAGTGGGACCTTCAGCTCGAAAATTCGAGGCCGATTATGCTGCTAGAAGCAGCAAGAAAAGGACTCATAAGAATTATCCAAAAAAGACTAAGTAATATTATTATATCACACAAGATCCTGCGAGGGCCAAATTTCGCAGGGCTTCAAGGAGAATGCACACAAGATCCAATTCATATCATGAACGCTCTTATCGAAGCAGCTAAACAAAAAAATAAAGAAATATGGATAACTCTTATAGATATTAAAAAGCCTTCGATACTGTAGATCTCAAAAAGCTGCAAGTAGCATTAAGGAGGATCAAAATCCCAGAGAAGTTAGAAAATTTTCTCATGGATATGTTCATAAATAGACAAATCAAAGTAATCACAAAGTTTGGTCTGACAGAAGGTTTTAGCCCAGGATGGGGAATAGACCAAGGGTAAATAATCTCCCCTCTTTTATGGAGGATTTACTTCGACCTGTTATTATACAAACTTCACAAGTGTAAACAGGGAGCGAAAGCAAGACTAGAGTGGCCAATAGAAATAACACAGAAAAAAAAAGAAAAAGAGGAAATTCATGTCGCAGGCCTGGCATATGCTGATGACACCGCTCTTATGGCAAACTCTAAAACAAGTATGCAAACCCTAGTTAACACCGCAGAATCCTTCTTTCAACTAAACAACATCGAGATAAACGGGATTATCAGTGATAAATGGAAAAAGCAAAATAGAAGAAAAAGCAATCTTCATTAAAGAAGGAAAAGAAAAAATATCAGCAAAAAAGAAAAAAGAATTAGTTCGTTATCTTGGGGTCTGGCTGACGGCAGCAAACCCAAAAAAATCAATTAAGAAAAGACTTGAAATAGAAATTAAGCAAATGGCCAATCTGCTTAATAGGAAAAAAATCTCAATTGAACATATAAGATATATAAATAACATGGTTATACTACCCAGAGCTGAATATAAGTTAAATACAGTAATTTTATTTAAAGAAGAATGCGACAAACTACACCAACCAATAATAAGGGTAGCAAAGTGGAAAGCAGAACTGGCCTCGACTGCTTCAAATACTATTCCACTACAAAGTGATATCTGGGGAATTAACTCTCTATGGCAGTGGCATATGGAGCATATAATCACAGAATGGGTGATAAGAATAAACAATCCAAACCTTGTAGGTGACCTTGCCAGAATGAGGCTTAAAGACGCTCAACTCCTATTAAGGTCTACAGCACCCATATGGACCTTAAATAGCAACGAAATCAAAAAAATCAAGTGGAAAAATAATCTGAATGCGAGCATTATATTAATAGCAAAGGATATGGGTATTAGTATCCAAAATTCTAGATGGGAAAAAGACTGGACCATTAGCGCACACAGTAAAGCCAGCATAGAGATAAAAACCTATTATCTAAGAAAAATTTTGAAAAAGGCACTCACACACTCTGTGAATTGAACCTATGGTTCGTTGAGCAGTTAATTACAAGACAGGATAATACAATGCTCACATGGCAACAAATTAAAAGGATTCGTGGATTAGAAACGAAAGGAAAAACACCCATATGGTTTAAAAAATTAGAGTAAACAATATTAGAAGACCAAATATTCCGAAGAATCAAAAGAAGTTATGCTCAACAAGAGGAGATAAATGAATCCCAAATCAAGCCAAAAAAAAGAAAAATGTCACACAAAAGATCAAAGAAAGAATGGGTGATTGGACAGAGAAAAGATAATATGAGATCATTTCTCAGAAAGGTGGAAAAAAATCTCCAAATAAAAAGGTGTACATTTTAGAATGGGAGGAAAACAAAGAGAATTTGGTGCAGGACAACCTATCAAGTTCAAGCATAACTCCTACAAATAAGATTCTCAAAATGAGAGAAAACGAGATAAAAGACGTGAGTCCATGGATAAAGAAAAAAAATGAAGGAGGATGGGTCACAGCAATCAGCCTTAAACACCTCAAAAATATGATAGCTCCTGAAAAGAAGACTAGAGGAAAAAAGGAATCTGAAGTAGAACATGTGACTCTTGCAGAAAGTTGGGACGTATACCTGATCCAAAACCTAGTAAAAAATAGAGGAAAACAACGAGAGCTCACGCAAGCACTAGAGAAGAACCAGGTGTACAATGAAATAACTTACTATATAGATAGCTCACTCAGAGGAAGAGGTATGGAGGATCACAAAGCAGGGTACGAATAATTCAAGTAGATAGTAAGGGTACAATAGTAAGAAAACTTAAAGGCAGAATTCAAGTGTGGTTTTCTTCAACGAGATTAGAACTTATGGCAATTCTGGAAGCAACTCTGATAACTCCAAGCAACAGCAAAATAGACATTTTCACTGACAATCAAGTAGCGATCCACATAATTAAAAAAAGCTGGGAAATTAAAAGCACAAGAAGCTGGTGGAAAATAAAAAACCCGAACATTCTAGGAACAATTGCTAAAATACTAGATACAAAAAACATAGATCTGCAACTTCAAAAGTAAAAGCACACGCGGAAATGTGCTAAACGACCTAGCAGATAGGGCAGTAAAAGAAGGTGCACAAGAAAGAGAAATAATTTCGATCAATGTAAACGAGATTCAGGGAATGATACTAAAACCTACCTGGAACAATATCACAATTGAAACCCCGATCCGTAGCTTTCTCAAAACGCTTACACAAACTTTCCACAAAGTGGACTGGCTCTTCATACAAAATGCAAAGGACAGTATTCATCAAAAAAGAGCAGAAAATCAAGACTGGAAGATATTTCAGACTTTGTGGAAGAAGGAAAGGAAGGAAAAAGCATGTTCTTTCAGAGCGAATAAGAAATGGGGGTTCAGATTAAAGAGCTTAAGTGGTTTACTGCCCACACTAAGTTTACGCAAAAGAAACCGAGAAGACCTTTACCAAACGGCAATATGCAGAAAATGTAAAAAAAAGAAGAGGACTTCGAGCACCTAACAATATGTGAAGTTGACAGAGCATTTTGGTCAGAAAAAGAGAAGTCGATAGTAAAGAAAATCTGGTCAAATTTAAATACATCGATCAAGAAGAAACTGTCGATTGACTACTTAGACACAATGCTAACAGGAGGAGAAGAGGCAGTCAGATGTATGAGAAGAAACTATCTGGCACGAGGACTAATTGAAACGGATATAAAAAACTTACTCCTGCAAGCAGGGATCGCTAATAAAGCAGCAGAGTCGATCATATTAGAATGGTAGAATAAATGGTATAATGTTTTTCAAAAAGAGATCTGGCTCTAACGCTGCGATGAAGTTGCAAAATAGGAAAAAGAGCTAGAAATCGATTCAGCGAAAAAGAAGAAGAAGAAGAAAGAAAGCGAATCTAAAAGAAAGAAAGCCAAAGGAGTAAAGGTTTTAGACAAAGGAAAAGACACACCCTTGGAAGCAGAAGAAAAATCTAGAAGACGGAAGGTATCAGATAAAAGGTGGGATAAGTTCAAGAAAAACATGGCTCGGGTAACAGAAGAGGTAGAAAAATGGATAAGGACCGGAAGTTGGTCCAGGTGGAATAAAAATTAAAAAGATCATGACAGGCTGCTGATCCAGGCCGATGAACTGCGGATTTAATATCTGAAGTAGATATTAAAGAAGTGGCAAGGTCAATTCTACTTTGGCAGGTCGCACATAGGTGCCAAATGGCAACCGGGTAAGCCACACTTTAGTTTAAAATAGCATAGCTATAAATAGAATACATGTATTAAAAATACAATTTCTATATTATAAAATAAAGTTGTGACATGATCGTCAAAAAAAAAAAATAAAAATTTATTCATTATAAAAAATTTACTGATATAGGAGATCTAAATAGGATGGCAATTAAAGAGAATAAGAATAAAGCGTTTATTCATTTTCAAGAATCTGCTGAAATGAGCTATATTCTTGGGGTGAGTATAGGTAATCATTATTATAAAAATAGACTCGAAGTTGAAAATGGTAAATAAAGCATTTTTGTTTATTTTTGTGCAATTTTTTTAAAATAAAAAAAAATTGATTTTTTGTATAAAAAAAATTGCGTCTAAACAGGACACTTGAAGTTGGCTATTATTATGGCATTGTTTTTTAATTTGAAAATTAGCATTATAGGAAGAATTTCAGTCATATTGTACCTTGTTTCAATTCGGTACATGGTTTAATGCTATCAACTTTCATGCATTTAGTAGCTAAATGATTTTCTAAATTTTTCGGATTCCCATATTCCAAGACTTACTACACTTGCATTTTCACCATAGTGTCCATAATCTTTGTTCTTTTCCATTTTGACATAATTTCAGACCTCTTTGGCGGTTGTCCAGTTATATTTTTAGAAGATATAGCTTACAAGTTTGTAGTAAAATGAAGTTAATAAAAAATTTGTAAATCAAATTATTTAAATAAAATATATTTTTTAATTATTGAGTATTTTCATTACATCACTATATCAATTATCATATATCAATTACACTTTATATTAATTTTGACTTTAGGTATTCACTATTAGTTGCATCACGAATTTTAGCTTAAGGCAACGTTGCATGCCAAATTCAGGTAAAAATTATACCACAATACTCTCCATGGCATGTATTGAAATGAGCACATTATTTGGTTCAATTCTAATGATTTATTTCTCTTCATATTTATCCCTCAAATAATAAATTACTTCACGATGTCTTAATAACATGTATTACTTTGTCCAATTTTTATTGATTTATTTAATACTGTGAGCGATTTTTTATATCTATCTTTGAAAGAAAATGATATAGCTATATAGGCGACTACCCTGATGACAGTTGGAATGATAATATCAGCAAATTAATAACGACATAACAAAGCAATAGCAATAGTAATATATAACGGCTATGAATTTTAGAAAACATATGAATATTTACCGTTACCGTTACTGTGTTAGAGGCTAATACATATTAAGCAAAAGTGAGCCGTATTATTTATAAATGTAAAGGGGAAATGGCAGCCATACACTAGCCGATAAAAAAGGGGCCGAGCAAAAGGGAGAAAAAACCCAGAATAAGAAGCGTAGGACGACGAATTTTTTTTAAGAGTTCTTAACGCACGCGGAAGTTTAAAGTTGCGCACACGCATGGAGTTAAGAATATCAGTGCGTGTGTGAGAAAAATTTTTTTTTGACCGTAATAAGCCAAAAATAGCAAAGTTGAATATCGAAAAGTTATCAACATACACTAGTGTATATCTGTATAACAGATAATAGCTACATGATCTGTCAACTGACTGACACACCTATTAAAATTTACAATATGATTGGAAATCAACTTATTGATGCACCCTGTTGTGTAACTATAAATTTTTGGGGTGCGTCAATGATCTGCAGATTTTCCTAAAATCGGAGCATATGCAATATTTGTTTACATAAGAGATTTTATATAGTCGGCCAATAGTTTTTTGACAATATATCATCATCCACTGGGTGATTTGAATGATCTAACCACCGTTAGATGCGTCTCAACAGGCTCTACAACTTTCAATTAGTGGGCATGTATTGTTAACTTAGTAAGAAAAAAACTTTTAAATGGAAGCACTCCACATTTTGCCTATAATGATTTTCATATGTAAGCTCTGTCACTGATTTTTATATAGTCGGCCAGTCATTTTTCGACAATAACTCGCCATCTACTGTACTTATTTGGATGATCTAACTACCGTTAGATGCGTCTCGATAAGCTCTACAACTTTCAATTAGTGGACATGTATCGTTAACTTAGTAAGGAAAAATTTTTTAGATGGAAGCACTCCACATTTCGCCTATAGGATCACTCTATACATAAATATGAAATTGGCCAATCAGATTATATAACCATATTTAGTTAAAAAATTGGTGACTATAATGAGAGTTTTTTATTAATAAAATTGTTAAAAAATCAAATTTTCATGGTGATAGTAATTATAAACAATTTGTAACTATAATGAGGTTTTTTTACTATATTTGAGTCTGTCGCACAAAATTGGGTGTTTAAATAAAGGTGTGACTATATGGGGTGTGACTATAGGGAGGTCTGACTGTAGTTAAAAGTTGCCAACTAATTGATTTTTCAACTAACAATTTGGAATACTAATTGTAGGTAAAGGTTTAAAGGTTGAATATAACAATAATATAGATAGAGTTTGTAAAGTTGTAAGTAGAGGTAAAATGTTAAATATAATAATTGAATAGAGTTTTTGAAATTTTAGATGGAAGTTGGAATATTAAAAATATTAATAATATGAATAGTATTTATGAAGTTGTAAGAATAGGATGGAATATTGGAGATGAAGTTATAGATAAAGATTAAAATATTGAATACGATCATTTGGATAGAGTTTGTGAAATATTCAATAGAGATTGGAATGTTGAAAATGTTAATAATGTAAATAGTATTTGTGAAGTTGTAAGTAGAGGATAGTATGTTAGAGGTAAAGTTATAGATAGAGGTTGAAATGTTGGATGTGAAAATTTGGTCAATGTTTATAAAGTTGTAAATGGAGGTTGAATGTTGGAAATAATAATGATATGAATACTGTTTTTGAAGTTATAATTAGAGGATGAAATGATAGAGATAGTAATGATCTAAATAAGGATTGAAAAGTTGCAGATTAAGGATAGAATATTGAAGATGATAAGGATTTGAAAGTTGTAGATAGGGGTGGAAGCAGTTTTGGAAAATCTTATGTTTTCATGTTCTTATGAGAATATCACTTTTAATCTGAAAACATTTACAAAATTTAAGATGTCTCTATTAAATTTTTTTTGAGAACATTAAGTTTGAAAGATATGTTCTCTATATAAATATATAAAATAATAAAAAATTATTTTTATTAATATAGCAGTTTAAAATAATTTAGCTTATAAATATTTAATTGCTAGTTAGTTGAAATAGAAAACAATTTAGTTGTTCTTGAATTATAAAAAATTTTAGATAATATAGTTTATTGGTTTATTCATTTCTAGTTTGGTGCAATATAGCCCTTATTATGTAGCCTTTTGATATACATATAATATCTTAAATTTCAGAGAGCTAAACTCACTATAATGATTATTTTTATAAGAAAATTACTTAACAAATCTTTAGTTATTATGATTTTAAACTTTAGTGCTATATCTTAAAATTTTACAGTAAGAAATTTTTTGAATCTATAAATTCACTTTAGTAAAAAGGAATAGTATATTATATTTACTTATTTATTTAAACATTTGAGAGATATTAATAGCTTAATTTGTGATCTATATACCAAACAGAGGCTGTATATATTACTATATTAGTAAAATTGGTGAAAATCAATTATTGTTTATCAAATTTCTGGAATCTGGTTCTATCAGAGCAATAACAATTTTTTTACTAAGCTAATATTTCTTCTTTACTAAACAAATTGTAAAGCACATTCTTGCAATTTGAATAGTGGTAAATTCATTCAAGTTGGCCCAGTAGATCACAAGATATTATTAAAAAACGGTTTGCAATCATATAGTGTTTCTATATAAACAATATTATTATTTTATATAGAAACTCTATGGTCACAAAATGTGTTTTAACGATTTCTTGTGATCTACTGGTCCAATTTTAATGATTTTACTACCATTAGAATTGCAAGAATATGCTTTACAACTTTTGTTTAGTAGAGAAGTAAGGTTAGCATAGTAAAAAAATTTATTATTGCTCTGAAAGTAACAGATTCTAGAAATTTGATAAACAATAATTGATTTCCCCATATATTACTATAGATTTTCACTGTTTGGTATACAGATTAGGGCAGTGTCATTAATCATCTGATTATTTTTTATCAGAGGCCTACCCCCCTCCCTCTCCCTCAATATATAAATAGCCAGGTTCTTATATATAATTTCAACTTTTTTTACCCCCCTCCCCCCCTAAAAAATCACCTGATTTTTGTTACTCCCCTTATGAATTAAATATATAAGCTAAGCCAAGCCAATAACATCTCCAACAATATACAAAAAACCTAAAATATTAATTTTAAAAAAATTACATATAAAGTTATAATCTTATTATTATAAATAATTAGCTTATTTATATAGTTTGTTAAATAAATTATATTTTTTATTAATAATTTTTAAATATATTAATTAAAAATAAAAATTAAAAAATAACTAAAAGTATAAAAGTATAAATGTAAGAAAGAGAATGAGAAAAAGAAAATAAGAGTGAAAAAAGAGTGAGAAAGAGTAAGAAAGAATGAGTAAGAGAGAAAAAGAGAGAGAAAGAGAGAGAAAGAGAGAGAAAGAGAGAAAGAATGAGAAAAAGAGAAAGAGAAAGAGAAAGAGAGAGAAAGAGGGAAAATTTTTTTTTTAATTGAGAACATAAAAAATTTTTTGAGAACATTAAATTAAATAAACATGTTTTTATGAGAACATAAATTTCAAAACAGATTTCCAACAATAGGTGGGAGTATTGTAAATGAAGGTGTTATAGATAGAGGTAATGAGCTACTAGAACTACTATTAAAACTAGCCTCTTGTGAAGTTGTTGGTAGAGGATAGAATGTTGGAGATGAAGTTGTAGATAGAGGTTGAAATGTTGAATGTGAAAATTTGGATAGAGTTTGTAAAGTTGTAGATTGAGGTTGGAATGTTGAAGATGATAATGATGTGAATACTGTTTTTGAAGTTATAATTGGAGGATAAAATGATGGAGATAGTAATTATGTGAATAAGGATTGAAAAGTTGCAGATTGAAGATGGAATGTTGAAGATGATAAGGATTTGAAAGTTGTAGATAGGGGTGGGAGTATTGTAGATGAAGGAGTTGTAGATAGAGGTGATGAGCTACTAGAACTACTATTAAAACTACCCTTTTGTGAAATTGTAAGTAGAGGATAGAATGTTGGAGGTGAAGTTGTAGATAGAGGTTAAAATGTTGAATATGAAAATTTGGATAGAGTTTGTAAAGTTGTTGATGGAGGTTAGAATGTTGGAGATGATAATAATGTAGATACTGTTTTTGAAGTTATAATTGGAGGATGAGATGATGAAGATAGTAATGATGTGTATAAGGATTGAAAAGTTGCAGATTGAGGATAGAATGTTGAAGATAATAAGGATTTGAAGGTTGTAGATGGGGGTGGAAGTATTGTAGATAAGGGTGGAAGTATTGTAGATAGGGGTGGAGGTGTTGTGGATAGTGGTAATAGGCTACTAGAACTACTAGCCCTACTTCCACCACCAGCACCTCCTCCTCCTCCACCACCACCACCACCACCACCACCTCCACCACCACCACCACCACCACCTCCACC